>QLOS01001020.1:0-24873 GCA_003313725.1 Russula sp. MG48 | reverse complement strand
AGATATCGTCTGATGACAGGGGGAGATCATGATCGGGGCCTCTCTCCCAATTAGGAAACTCACCCTGATGTGACTGGTCCATTGACCTCGTTTTGGCTGATAACGACTTTTTTCACTGATTCCTTCATCGCATTGTTCAACATCAACCGATAACAGTTCTTAATTGCCCACTAGGTAGTTTCCTCATATGACTAAAATGTTGTCCATTCAAATTGTCCCATAATCTGCTATAACAGGATCCCGAAGGTCAAAAAGATTTGAGTGGTCCATAGAGCGGTGGATGACTGTATACATGCTCTAGCAGACATTCCTATTACAATAGTCTTTTCTCTGTATAAATTCGCCAGGAAAAAGAGATCGAAAAAAGGGCCTCCGTTACACAACCTGATAGTCGGAGTTTAAACCGGCAAATGCGGGCGGTACACAACGCATCTGCATCGCAACGCGCCGTGCTGAGTTTGAATTCGAGCCTTTTTTGGACTGTGACAGGATGTGACTGGTCGAAAAGAGGAGCCCGATCGAATCATCAAACTAGGGGGTAGGTCACTAGGTCGTTGACACATTCGTCGTGTTTTTTGGCGCCAAGCGCGGATGCCACCTGCCATATTAGGCTAATACTGCCATGAGTAAGTCCAGGTGCCAAGGCACAGTGCCATCATTTCCGGAGACCTTTGGTGGGTGGGTGGCCAGGTGTCCAGCAGTATAAAAAGCCACCCCGTTGGACCGTACAACTCCCACTCCATCCCTACGTCGGAATAATATGACCCCCCTAGAGGGTCAACGCACAACCAGCCAGACCCTCGTGGGCCCGTTTAAGGTATTTACCTTTGTATTGTTAGGCTTGGATGGGAGACAACCCCAGCTCGGCACTGGGAGCGAGAGGTCGGGGTAGCAGTCGCCTTCTGACGAGCTTTTTCCAGCTCGAACTCCTGGCTATGTCTGCTCCCGTTCTTCTTACACTGGTGCCAGATAACCTATTCCAAACACAAACACGTGGCGCGGACGCTTGTCCCATGGACGGCCGCTCCCGGTCGGAGCCACATAATCCGCAGCGTTCGCCCTTCTCTTGTCACAAGTTTTATGTTTTTCCTCGGTGTCCGCCTCAGCTTCCGGCCGGGGCCGGACCCGCTATCTGTCACCATCCGTTTTCACCGGTTCGGTTCGCGGGCCCTGCACAATCACCCCTCCCTCTGGACTGACTGACCCCCCGTCTTCGCCGTTTTGTACAGGCGACTCGCGGGCGGAGCAGGCCCTGCAAAATCGCCCCCGGCATGTTTCCCTCACTTCGTTTCTACCTCTGGCCGGACCCACTAACCAGCGCACACAAAGAGTGCGACGTCTTACACCCTCCATTTCCACCGATTCGCGCATAGGACTCGGGCTGAGTACGCCCAGCACGCCCTACACGTTCTCTTCAACCTCCGGCCGTCTCAAGCCCGAACGACCTGGCTTGCTACCCTGTTTGATCTCATCATCATGTCTTCCTACTAAGACCTTTTCGGGTTAGCCTCTAATGGGTCATCGCCACACTGTCCAGCCGGGTCTACACTGACCCCCTTGTCCATTCATGCCATAATAATTATAACCCCTATCAACAACGTGTATACCGCCCCCAAAGCCACCATCACAACACGCCACTGCCTCGCTGTCGTACCACTCCAAGTCGGGTTTACAGCCTGGACACGTGGAAAAGGTCGCGGAGCACCCTAGTGAGCTACTGACAAAGGGATCCACCTGCAATGCACCACGCAAGGTTCCCGTGCCTGCAGCCGGACCTGCACATGAAGAACAAGCTTCCACTCTTGTCGAGGGGTTCAAGGCAGCTGTAACCTCAGCTCTTGAAGCGTCGCAGGCGTCCCGGTTGGGACGCGCACGTAGTACGAGGACGCAGGACTGCGATCCAGATCCACCCAGTCGGTCAAGTGTTCGACCACACAAGGTTGCCACGTTGGCGTGTCGTGTGCTGTTACACCTCTAGCAATGGATGCGGATATTGGCTTTGCGATTAGATAGGATGCCATATCGCGTTTTGCCGAGCTTCCCTCGCACTCCTTACTTTTCTTATAATAACAGATTTTCAGATATCCCTTACTACCGACCCACACATATATCCCCTGCCCCGAATTCCCATTATTTTTTTCTAAAGCATCCCGACCACCTTCATATCCCGCACTCCGAGTTGCACGGGGAGCCTGAACACGCCCAAATGGTCCAGGAGCATGCTGACAGGCCACCGACGGGCCCGCCGCAGTTCTCGACTCCGCAGAAATACAAGAGGTGGTGGTTCAATCCGCTGGATGCGCTGAAGAAAATCTTCCGCCACGAGCGCAAGGAGAACAAACGCAAGGGTTGGATGTAGGCGTTGGGCCCAGTATTCAGGCCCTTCTTCATGATCGCTCCCGTTTCCCCTCCCCTTGAATCTCCCAGCACACATGCAAACATACCATCCGTACACGGCCTTTCCTTCCACGTTCACCCTAATACCCACTTCCTCCCTTGACGTCTGATTAGCCCTCACTTTCCTCCCTGACGACCTTTTTTGACCACGCTGACCAGCCAGCGACGAGAGCATCCGCCGCGTGACGATCCTACGCCTGCAGCTGGACCTGCACCTGAACAAGTGTCCACTCTTGTCGAGGGGTTGAAGGTGGCTGTAACTTCAGCTCTTGAAGTGTGGCAGATAGATTCCAGCTGACATGCCAGTGGAGCCCGCGCCAGCCCCAGTGGAGGAGGTTCTTGCTGCAACACCCGTGGAGGTTGAGCCATCGAGGGAGGTCTCCCCTTTCCCTGAGCCCGAGATGATTATTGCCCTTACGATTTTGGACCCTGCGCTACCGCCGCGCCTGAACCTGTACCCGAGATTCGGGTGACCGCTATCCGTGATGGGAAGGAACTGGCGCCAACTGCGGAGCTTGTGCCTTCACAGGCCGAGGGCCTCATCCCCTTCCTTGCTATCAATTTTTTTCCCGCCCCTACCAAGCCCGGAGTGAAGGCCAGCGAGTCAATTGATGCATCGTCGCCGACATCCGCCGTTGCGCCTGCCTCACCAGCCATCGACCTCAACACCGAGCCTATGAGCTCAGTCAGTGCCCCCCGCGCTGTGTCCATGTTGCACACCACGGTGAATCTCAATACGTGGCACAAGCTTTAGTTTCTCGGACAGAATACGAGGAAGGGAATAGTTGGCTGACGATCTCGTCGCTCCTCCCCAGTCAGCAGAGGCGCGAGAAGTGGCTCCGTCTGCGAGGCATAAAGAGGAAGAAGAATAGGACTACGGGGTGACTAGGTGACTATAGACGAGTCTTTTGTTGCTATGAATGATGATCACACCGGGGGAGCTGATATTTATGAGGATGGGGATGGCAGGCCGGGGATGGGATATCATGCGTTTGTAAACCGTGCTAAGTTAGCATACGATTGTGTTCTATGTACTTTTCTTCCTTATTTCTTCTGTCTGCATATGACCCACAAAGGACGATGTGGTGGGGGCAGTGGAAGAGTTGATGCTTTCTGTAACATCCCCGTCAACCTGCTTAATTCACCACTGCGTCTGTCGAATTGTTTGGCAATTTTTGGCGTGCAAGACATCCGTCATCGTACCTTCCCACTGCACTGCCCCTCATCACCCCCGCTGCTTTCCGCGCATTGGTGTGCCTAGGCCAATGATACGTTCTTTGCAATGCGATCCCACCTGCCTTTGGCAACGTGTGTGTGTGTGCATTCAGTATCCGGTTTTTCACATCCCCACAATTGCCATACGAGCAGCACTCACGACGGACGCAGTTCAGTTGTCACACTGGGCCGCCACTCCTCTTACTGCGGCACCCCGGAGTCTAGTCATTCCGTTCGGTGTGTCTTCCTTTCTAGTTTGCTTCCTCCTTTCCCCGCTTCTCCAGCCCTTTCGCCCCTCCCACATTGATGATCACAGTCCCGCTGTCATCGCTGTGCGTCCTCCAATTTAAGAAATTACACTTTCCCATATTGCCGTCCAGCGCGACGCGTTCGCTTGAATCTCCATGAATGTGTCTCCGTCCACCGTCAGGGGATTGACTGACTGGTATGCCGTCGTACCTTCGATATCTTTCTGCACATAGCGTGTTTTTTTTTGACGCAGTTCCGTGTCCACCGTCGCTCTGACCTCTTCCTTTATCCTTTAACCCTCCCATGCTCTCTGCCTCTCTTCCCATCACGATGCCTTTACTTTTCTCCCTCAATGCCTCGCCTGCCTGCCCTTTCCTTTCCATTTTCGGCTGCCTCACTTTTTCCCACGACAACATCCCTCACTCCAGCGCAATCTTCCTGCGTTCAACACTTTCTCTGCTCTCTTGACACTGTTATTACGACCCCTGCTCTCCGCCTTCCCCTTGCGCCCTCTAATTTACTCAACGGACTGAGCGGTGATGGGGTTATTGGCTCCTGCCCTTCCTTTCCTCCGTCTTCCTCTGAGGCTGTCTCCACTGAATTCAGCGTGCATGCATGACATTCATCATTGCAAAACCAGTGACGTCGCGAGAAAGGCTTCATATATAGATCACTGACTGTTTGCATTATGTGATCATCAGAGAAAGTGCACATGCACTGTCTGGATTGCCAACAGGCTGTTGGGGTCCGCCCTACCGGGGTCAATGGTTAATCTCATACCTTTTCTTTCCTCTCGCCCCACTTCTTACACCCGCTGGTGGCTATAATTGTGTGATCTCAGTCTCGCGTCCATGGTCTCATGCCATTCCTTGTTGCATACATACAACCCCGCGCTCGTTAACGTGTTCACATACCGAGTCTCTCATAATTAATGCCCAAAATTTGAATCTATATTTTATACAATGTACGATAACCGTGTTCAGTCGAGCGAACAGATACGTCGTTGACCCGGGAGACTAACAAAGGAAGCAACGGTTGTCAGAACGCGAAAACACAAACACTACATAGCCATTCTTGATGGGGTGGAGGTGCGAAAACCGTTGACAGAGTGTATACTTCGATGGGAGCACCACATCTCATCGGCGAGGGGTTACCACTATTGTCACCAACTGCCCGGAAGTCGGGGCGAGGTGCTCCGCACCGCTCTCATAATCCATGTGGTCGTTGTTGTCGTTGTGACTGTCCAATAGCCAGACAGGTCGATGGCACTGCGTCGTTCGTGAAACATTTCGTGGTCACTGTAGTCGTTGTCCCGACACGGGAAAGGTCCAATGTCACGTCGTCGCTATCACCGATCACCCAGAAACTAACGCAGGGAGGATGGGGCCCCACACCACCCTCATAATGCGTGCGGTAGTCGTCATCGACATTGAATCTTTGGAGCGGCCCGATAGTCTAGAGATCATAGACAGCGCAGCTTCGCGGTTGTGGCACGTGCGAGGGTCATCCTCATCGTCACCGGCTGTGTCGAACTGAGACAGGGCGAGAATAGTCTCGCCACACACCTGCGACGTATGCCGTGGTGGCCACAGTCGTCGACAGCTGATCTGAGGTGAGGCGGCATAGAGCGGGCGTGTGTGGCCGTCCCAACCTGAACGATCTTAGACAGCGACACATGGCCTGTACCGATACAAACCAAGCCGAGAGTGAAAAAAGAAGGTGGAACCGCACGTAATCCAGTGAGATTGTCCCGGCCACCGAGGGGATATGGGGCAATGTTTATGTCTCCCTGAATCGTATGCGGCGCTCTTCGGGAGAGAAGTGTGTAGCGAGGACACCAGAGGAGGCAGAGGCAGAGGTGGCAGCAGCGATACGGACTAATTAGATTACAGTACATGAGAGGCGAAGTCGAGACCTTCAAGTTGGTCAGTAATAAGTGATGGAAATGCATCAGTGGATCGAGTCCCAGCGATACATGAGGATGGGGTATCGTAAAAGAACCCCCTTGGAGATAGACGCAAGGGTGCTAGAATGTAGGAGTTCAGGCGTTGAGGACATTGAGTCCTTTGAAGCCTGGAAGTCCCATCGGTAATGGAATCACGTACACTTATGAGTTTAGCACTTCGTTCGACACGGCATTCCCCCGCCTGAAATTCGGCTGCATTTGATCTCAACATCGTGACGACACATTGCCACGCAAGGTCATAGGCTAGGAGCGTTCATGGTAGTGTATTTTATGCATCAACTTGAGAAAACTAAATAAAAACTGCCTGAAATGGGTAACAGAGGTGAGTTATGGTAACTTAGACAAGGTATAAGTTTGGCTGCACGGCACCTAAATTGCATGAGGAGGCAGGTGTGGGTGCCGTTGAACGAGTGTGCGGTGCGTGGCAGCAATCCAGAGAGATTCCTGGAACAAAGAACAGCGTGAGGCGAGGTGGAGGTGAGCGTGTCCAAACAGGTGCAGCCGCGGCCGCGGACTTGTGAAGAGAGCAGAGGAGCTTCGGGACAGGCGTCCGTTTAGTAGCGAGTATGTTGTAGAGAGGGCTGCGGGGCCCCGATCCCATGCAATGAGGGAAGGGCGAGCGCGCCCGAACCGAACTGGTACAGGTGTGGGACCAGGAATGCCAGCGGAAGGTGTGGTTGGGACGAGTCCGGCACGAAGAGGCGGCCACGGGCGTCAAAAAGATGCGTCCGAGGTGGCGGACATGGACAGAGCGTGGTACCGCACGTCAGTGATCAAGGTGACCGCGAGCGCCGCTGAACAGGTGCGTGCGTGGCAGCGACTATAGCCCCATAACGACAAACGGCTACACGAATCTCCACTTTCGGTGTACGTACAGACTGTAACATTCACCATTACAAACTACACAACGTTGCAACGGCACGCTGTTCATAAATCATGGGCTAGTGACGCTACGCTGTATGGATCAGCCTGACCAACTTAAATAAGGACTAGCTGTAGTGGTGCTTGAGGAAGGGGCAGGCATAGGTATCGCCGAACGAGTGTGGGCTGCATGGCAGCAACGCGGGAAGAAGGCGATTGAGTGTAGCGGGAGAGCCGCGGGCGTGAATGGGAGGAGCCGCGCAGGCTCGATTCAGCGTAAGGTGGAAGTGAGTGCACCTGAATAGTTGCAAGCATGGCAACGGGCTCGGAAGGGCCCAGAGGAGAGCCACGCAGCGGCCAATGGAGCGCGCGGGGTGGCGTGGGTCAGGGCGTGCGCGGTCGGACATCTGTAGGTGTGCACGGAGAGGCTGCATGCGAAGAGTGGCGTTAATAGCGAGTGTGGCGTAGCGCTTCAGAGAGGTGCGCAGCCCGATGCAGCGCGAAGAGGAAGGAGAGAGGATGGCCCGTAGGGGCCGGCGTGGCAACGTGAGTGGGATGTGCAGCTGGGTTGGGATGTGCAGTGGTAGTCCGGCACGAAGAGCTATCGCAAACGCCAAACAGGTGCAGGGTAGGCGGCGAACACGAGCAAAGCACGGAACTCCATGACAGCGACAAAAGGGTCACGGTCGTGGGCGCCGCGGTGAAACCCTCTGTATTTGTTGCATGGACAACGCGGGCGCTTCGTCGAGCGTCTAGATGGATATGCTATCCCGAAGGGGCATGTTGGTGCGAGTAGAGATAAGATAAGGCGACTTGAGCCAGCTCTACTTGCCACCTCCGTGTAATCATCCAAGCAAGCATATTAGTGAAGAAAGATGTGAGTAGTCTCACAAAGACACGAGAAAGCGGGTACTTGTCGCAAAAGAGGCAGGCATGTGGTAGGGTGATGAGGAAGGAGTCAGAGTGACATAACAAAACAAACCATTGCAACGCGTCGCACACTAGCAGACGACTCACATAGCGGCGCTCAATTCTCATCAACACATCACTTGTTTTCCTACATAAACTCGGGCACAACATGACGCCGGCTTCAGAACCGGGGCAGCTGTTGTTCATGAAGCAAAATGGATGGAAAGGATGGTTGCAGAATGTGGCATTTGTACACCTTGCTACGTATCCAAGAGGCACATAAATGGAACATAAAATGTGAGCCCGTCTGAAGTACGCATATGTCAGAAGAAGGAAGCTTCATCGGAATGTCATCGACAAACGGCCGAACGACAGGAGAAGAAAAGAAGCAGAGAGGTGAATGTGGAATAGTCCTGTGTGGCAGGTATGCATGTATATGCAAGAGAGGTGCAAGGGGATGAAAACCTGGACGAGCTTCAGAAACTTTCGTTAAGGCTTACCTCCTGGCCCAAATGCCTACATCCAAGCCTTGCGCTTGCTCTCCATGCGCTCGCGGCTAAAGAGTTTCTTCAGCGCATCCAGCGGATGGAACCACCACCACCTCTTGTATTTCTGCCGAGTCGAGAACTGCGGCGGGCCCATCGGTGGCCTGTCAGCATGCCAGTGCTCCTGGACTCCTTCCGTGTGCTGAGGCTCCCTTTCTAAGTTACAGTGGTAGGACGCCGAGGTGTTACGGTGCTCGGGCTCGTGCGGTGTGGACTTTTGGGGCGCGGTATGCGCATCGATGGTGCCTGTCTCTCCACTGATTAAGGTCGGCAGATTCGAAAGTACAGGACTTTCCGGCGAGGAGAGAGGACTATTATGTGTAGACATGTAGTGCAGTCCGATACTAAGTCGGGAGGATTGCCTAAAAGTTGTGGTTATCGCGGAGAAAAATGACGAATGAATGAGGGGACTTGCATGGACAATGGCAGAAATCACTATTGGAAGATCGCTAGCGCACAAAATCGCGATACCAGATGTCCCCCGAGACCCTTCCCCCTGTAGTTATATACTCAACCAACTATGGTACGGCGAGCGAAAAGTAACGTGTGCGCGAAATGATTGCCTGGGCCAATAGAACGCGGTGTCATTGCTGTGCTTTTGAGGGACCCGAAGCAGCGGCAACATGGAATCCGCGTCACACGTGGACTTCTATGCATGCACGTGATGCGTGCCGTCATGAACTCCCAATCGTAGTCCGGTTGGAAGGTCTTGCCAAACGTACTGGACATGGCTGCGAGAATTTGTGAGGAAAAGCAGCAGTATGAGTGTGACGGAAACGCACTGATCGAGTTGTCGTTGAGATTGGCGCGTCCGGCTTCGAGAACGAGCACGGACACAGTGGGATCACGGGGGATTCACGGGGTGGCTCCTCCGCCTCGCCTATGGTGCTCGTTGAAGGTCGGGCAACAATTATCACACGCCACGGACCGGCTGCCGAGTTTGCCATTGTGGCCAAACGGAGCCTTAGCCAAGGTCACAGTATAAGTTTGGCTGCACGGCAGCTAGATTGCACGAGGAGGCGGATGTGGGGCCGTTGAATGAGTGTGCGCTGCGTGGCAGCAATCCGGAGAGGTTCCTGGAACAAAGAACAGCGTGAGGGAGAGTGAAGGTGAGCACCTCCAAACAGGTGCAGCCGCGGTCGCGGACTCTGTGAAGGGAGCGGAGCAGTTACGCGACAGGCGGCCGTTTAGTAGCAAGTGTGTCGTAGAGAGGGCTGCGGGGCCCCGATCCCGCGCGATGAGGGAGGGGCGAGCGCTCCCGAACCGAACTGGTACAGGCGTGGGACCGGGAGTGGAAGGTGTGATTGGGACGGGTCCTGGTCGTCTGGCACGAAGAGGCGGCCACGGGCGTCAAAAAGATGCGGTCGACATGGCGGCCGTGGACAGAGCGTGGTACCGCACGTCAGTAATCAAGGTGGCCGCGAGCGCCGCTGAACGAGTGCGTGCGTGGCGAAGACCATAGGGAAACTGTATTTGTCGCATGCTCTATTACGGCAGTGGCGTAGGCGGAGTGTCGGTGGAACGTCTTTGATAGCGCTGCGGGCTGGAAGTGAACAGAATGGACATTAAACTATATACATTGTTACATTGCGCAGTCCGAATAGGCTGGTCTTAGTACGGCCACTATTCGATCGGGGTCTGTGTATCTGTATAAATATAGACGTATAATGGGTAAGGAAGTGAATGAGTCTGACTGAAGCACGTGTGACGTATCAAGGGCGTAAGCAAGTCGTCGGGTATAGGAGTTCGACGTCACAGCCGTTGTAGACAACTCGTGCATGATAGACATTGTGTGCACCGTGCTTGTCGACATCTGTGATGGCCCGGAGACAACCAAATAGAGGACTACAACCCAGATGACTACGCAAGGTAGGTAGAGTGGTCTCTACTCTGGTGTGGGAATTCGGTGGGGTGACGACATGCGTACCGAAGACTGGGGACGAGAGCAGCGGCAGGAGGGGGCCCAGCTGCAGGAATAGGGATAGTGCCTTGGACATTGCAGACTCCCGATCCGCAGCAGGTGTAGATTCCTCATTAGGGAGGGCAACAACTACCTCAGGCTCGCAGGTGCAACTTGTGGTTCGCTAAGTGGCTTAGACTCTGGTCCCGGCTCGGGTGCATGCGAGTCCAGCAGCGGCCTTGGCCTCCTTAGCCGTGGCAGGGGCAGCTTCTTTCCATGGCCCTGTCTCCATGAGTATCGCAGCGAGCACCGTCCTCCACCGGTGGTCCTTCTGGTAGCGGCCAGGACGATGGAACTTGAGATGACGTACCAGGAAGATTTGGATGGATAGGACGAATGCATACTCGGATAGGGGCTTAGATGGGCTGCCGTACCTGGTTATTAGAGTGATGTGGTGGGGTAAGAACGGATCGGACGGTCCCTCTGCAGCAGTAGGGACGGTCTTTGGTCTGGAACAAGCCGTGTTTCCCTCGTCAAGATGAGTCCATCTTGAGAAGACGGGGGTTGAGGCAATCCGCGGTCGTGGCCCTCTCTGCCTCTTGCAAGCTTGGTGTGACCTGGGCATTGGCAGCGGATGCGGCTTCAGCAGCTGGAGATGCGGCTTCAGCAGCTGGAGTTACGGCCCTGAAGGTTTCGTCAGGTGCAGGTTCAATCGTAAGCGTAAGAGTCTCGTGCGGCGCACCGATGGCAGGGTAGTATCGTGCCCTTTTGCTGGTGTACTGGATTTGGGACCAAAGGGATGCTTGATCAATCTTCGTGGGCTCGGTATCATTGGTCATACTGAATCCGTTGGCATTGCGATCTTGCCTCTCCATGGAATAAGGATGGGGCTCTCAAAGCCACCCAGCGACTCGGACTCGTGCGGAGGGGGAGAGAAAGGGAGCTGTATGCAGAAACTCCGCACTCGTAGGAAAGGAAAGATTGTGACCGAACATGGGGGAAGCCTGATTTAGCTTCTCCGATCATATCCAGTATCGTGACGCCGCTGGTCAGCTGAGCCTGGGCGCTCCTGGTACGCACCTAGCTTATTTCGGCGTGTCTCGACAACACGTTCGTTCCACGACGAACAAGCGACGGAAAGTATCCAACACCCAACCCTCTTCTCTCTACCCTACCCCACCCCAGCACTTTCCCTTGACCAGGCGAGTCTGACCTCTTTTTTCTTTGTTTGCACACAGGGCTCTTCCTCTCTCTGCTTCTCCCACAAGCCCGATTCCGTTTTATTTTGAAGACCCTGTCTTTATTCCACGGAAAGCCAGCCACTTACAACAACTTCGTCATCGACAATCGACAATCACTCGACAATCAACCATGCTGGGCCGTTGAGACCGAGAGTACGCATCAAGAGCTCAAGTACACTGTTGCCATGCCATCGTGCAGCTCGCTGGCACACCTGTGCTGGAGGCCTTCGGGGTGTGCGTCTCCAGTGATTTTGTGCAGTTTCTTGCTAGTCTTCGTCTCCAGAAGGGGATGAGAGAGGTGAGTGATGCGCTGCGTGGATTAGATCGTCGACTGATTCGACCGTAGGTCATCAAAAGGACTATCCTTAGAGATATGATTGTGGAACGGCTGCAGGCATACTGCCGGCACTCGAAAGCGTTAACTGAGCGCATGATTGTCTTTCGCGATGGCGTATCCGAGGTATGGCTTGTCGTCCCTCAAAACCACACTCATAGTCGTACTCAGTTGCTGGTATCCTATAGGTCAACATGACGAGGTTCTCAAAGACGAATTACCCCAAATCTTCGCAGCGCTCCGGACCATCGACCCCGAGAATCGCAATTACCACCCAATACTAAGCATAATCGTCTGCGGCAAACGGCACAACCCGTGGTTCTTCCCGACTGGCTCCGCCTACGCCGCAAGAACGCCAATACACGCCCGGGAGCCGTTGTCGACAAGGGCGTGATGTCCGTGTTCGACTTTGACTTTTACCTCCAGGCGCACGCGGGGCTCCTCGGCACTGTCAAGTCGACGCACTATGTGGTGTTGTCGTACGACGAGTCTGAGCTCGGGGTGGACACTCGGCGAGCTACCTGTACGCCCGCGCCACCAAGGCGGTCAGCCTCGTCTCGCCCGCATTCTATGCCGACATTTTGTGCGAGCGCGCGCTACTGGATCCACGAGTTCCTCCTTGCTGAAGGGAACGGTGGCGGCGCAAGCGCGAGTCCGAGCGCGAGTCCGAGTCAGCGCAAGGCGGCGGAGGATCGGGTGTTCGAGGCCGCACAGCGTGCGTAGGGCGATGGGCTTCATCCCAATTTGAGGGACAGCATGTTCTATCTTTGATTCGGCGCGTAGACGTCCCTACACTATCCTTGTTTCTTTTCTTCCCGCTTCTCGGTTGACTATATCCTCCACTCACTTCAAACGACCTCATTCTATCTTATTCCCTATGCGCATCCACCCCAAGACCATGTATCGTATCATTTGTATCATTTAGTGTGGTGGGCTTCCAGACATTGTACTTGAAATACAGAAAAATATGATACTCAATATGTGTGCCATGCCAATTCCGCCGATGTGAGATTACAACAACCAAGTCACTATATGTTAGATGAACCTGCTTCTAGAGCACCTTTCCTCTCACCGAAGCTGTGACCCAGCAAGACTCGGCCGAAATTTCTGCGATACTTGTGAGTTGCATCGAAGTCGCTTTCAGAGAAGAGCCTGGATTTGGCAGCTTTTCGAGTCGCTGGCACGGATGCATGGTGGAAGGCGTCTCCCTGCTGTTTCCGGATTGCTGGAAATCGACTGTCGTTTTGAGTCGTGCCGTCTGTTACCGTCGCCGCCACGCCCCCTCTTTGACTTGAGTATAACCGTGTGGTACTGCCGGAAATACCCTGGTCTGTTTGTTCCTCAGAAGCAAACAGAACCGGGCATCTAACCACTTAGTCGTGGAAGTTGACGAGTACGAAAATTGTGAGAATGAACGCTTCTAGCTCACCTCCAAGGGTGGCACGTGTTACCGTCTCCATGTCAGGCACCTACAATGCTTGCTCGAGGTCACCTCCGGCCAGAGGATGTCAGATCTGTGACCCATGCTCTTGCAAGCTTCCTGCCGCCGCTCGACTACTCGACTAGGGAACATGCCGGGTATTGATGAGTTTAGGCCAGACATCATAGCTATTTACATCAATGGCGCACTCGAAGCCGACGAATACCTTTTGTATCACTCTGATTCGTCGAAATCTGGTAACGGCTTCAGTCGGATTTACTGGCCATGGGTGACTGCCAAATGTTTGAAACGTCCAATACGGTACAACGAAGTCCAGGCCAAGTGAGAAGGGCGAAGCGGCAAACTTTATCTTTCGACTCTACAACGACGGCGCCATCCGGGAACAAGCGCGCAAACTCACCTAGGAGATCCTATGAGTGAGCAGATCCAAACAGGTGGAGCCGTGGTCACGGACTCTGGAGAGAGCAGAGGGGCCATGTGACAGGGGTACGTTTGTGATGTAGAGAGGCCTGCATGACCCCGATCCAGAGCGACGAAGGAGGGGCGAGCACGCCCGAACCGAACCGGTGCAGGCGTAGTAGTGGGAGTAGAAGGTGTGATTAGGATGAGCGCCGGTCGCCTCGCACAAAGAGGCGGCCACGCACCAACGAGATGGGTACCGCACGGCTGTGATCAAGGTGGCCGCGAGCGCCGCGAAATAGGTGCCTGCGTAGCGGCAGTCATAACGGAACACGCTGTTTTCGTCGCATGCCCTATTACTGCAGCAGCGCGGGCGAAGTGTTGGTGGAACATCTTGGACAGTGGTGCGGGCTGGAGTGAACAGAACCTATTTGCACTGTTACCTTAGAAAGTCCGAGTAGGCCGGTACTAGTACGCCCACCATCCGAACTGGGTCCCCTTATAAGTATAGACGTACCGTACACGGGTTAAGGAGATGGTTCAGGTGAGTAACGTGGGTGCAAGTCATCGGGTATAGGGTTTCAACATCGCGGCTGTTGTGGACAACTTGCGTATGGTAGATATGGTGCGCACCATGCCTGTCGACATATGTGATGACAGAAACAACCAATCGGGGACAAACTAGTACAACCCTACCAACTTAGGTATTGTGGCTCCTACTCTGGTGTAGGAATTCGGTGGGGTGGCGGCAAGCGTACCGGAGTACTGGGGACGGTGCGTATCCATGGCCGCTTTGGGTGGGGCGCCATGACCGTGGGACTTGAAGGTGCTCATCTATACTATAAAGGATAACGCGGTCTAGACAAAGACACATTCTCATTGGTCGACACGTCTCCACTCACGTGCAGACAACCGCTCATGTGCAAACGCGACGCATTCTTACTCTCTAACTGCCCTTGCTTCGCTCAGACACATCAACCGCTCACGTGCAAACAGCAGGCATATGTCACATGTTGTTTTTTAGCTCTCTAATTTGTGACTGCCCTTGCTCAGACACATCAACTGCTCACACCACGCACACACCATCGAGAAAGGCTCAAAGTGGGCAGCGCAAATCAAGCGAGCAACCCGTGCCTCTTGGGGGCTCTCACCGCAATACACCAGGCGACTACTATACATCAGCATAGCACTCCCCAAAATCCTCTACGGCGCAGACATCTGGTACTCCCCAGTCTGAGGCCCAGAGGCGGGCCCCCACAGACAAGGCTCAGTAAAGCTGGTAAAAGGCGTGACCACACTACAAAGGGCGGCAGCCATCGTGATCTCAGGGGGACTTCGCACCTCCCCCACCGATGCTCTAGACGCACATGCCAACTTACTCCCAGCAGACCTCATAATCGAAAAATGGTGTCAAAAGGCAGCTACGCGTATATCCTCCCTCCCCCCAGAGCACCCTCTGCACAAACCCGCTAAGCAAGTAACCAGCCGAAACAATAAAAGGCATCGCGCGCCGCTACACGCGCTCATGCAGGCATACGATCTCAACCCCACAGAGATCGAAAAAATCCCGGCCACCGCAAGGAACCCAGCGAAAGCCAATTCCTCCCCAGTTAGGATTGACATCCCGCAGGACAAAGAGTCATCCAAACACATGGACCAACACGCCACAGAAACAATAAAGGTATACACTGACGGCTCTGCGCACAACGGCCAAGTGGGTGCCGCAGCAATCATACTCCAGCCAGGTGAACCTAAATGCGTGCTACACTACCATCTCGGCACTGCCGAGGATCACACAGTATATGAGGCGGAGTTAGTCGGTCTCCTCCTTGGACTACAACTCATAAAATCGTCCCCAAAAAGTAGAGCTTCATGTGTAATCGGAGTGGACAACCAGGCAGCGGTAAAAGTGGTGCAAACCGAACTAACCAGCCTGAGGCAATACCTCGCAGCCAGTTTTCTACTTACAGCGTCGCAGCTACAGCTAAGAAAGAAGCGAAACACAGTGAAATACTCGCTCACACTGCGTTGGACAGCGGGCCACTCCGGCATCCAGGGTAATGAGGAAGCAGACGCAGAAGCCAAAAAAGCGGCAGAAGGGCACACCTTGGACAGAGCACTCCTCCCTCCCATACTGCACCGACCCTTAGCAAAGAGCATGGCCGCTGTGAAGCAAAAACACAGCAAAAAGCTGAAGGCCAGTTGGGCGAAGTGATGGCGCGAATCGCCATGAGGTAAAAGAATTCACACGATGGACAGCTCAACCCCGTCATGGAAATTCATACAAGCGATCAGCAACCCTAAGCTCTCACGGCGCTCCGCAAGTAAAATCATGCAGCTAAGGATCGATCATGTCCCCCTAAACAGCTACCTCGCACGCTTCCGAAGGGCCACCAAGGCACAATGTCCAGCCTGCGGCAACCCCAACGAGACAGTTGAACACTTCCTACTGCAGTGCTCTGGATACGCACATGAAAGATGGACCCTTAACAGAAAAATCGACGGAAAATTAACGCTCGCCGCACTCCTTGCGAATGAGAAAGCGGCGATCCCTCTAGCCAACTACATCGACGCCACCCACCGATTCTCAAACAAGGTGAGTCAAGTAAACACACAGTAAACACGCTACGTGAAAAGACACTCGACAGACACCCTCACTGTGAAGTCAAATCACGTTAATGACTGACCCCCCCCAACATCCTCCCTGTACCGTAGACCGCGGATGCGCAAGACTGGTGCCCCACGACACCAAGCCTATCGGACCGGACGACATGAGGAAGAAGCTAACAGATGCATAGAGCAGGCCAACACACGCCCCAAGGCCCGCCAGTCACACACGCATCCCACCACAACTTCCCCCGTGCGAATTGCTACGCGCACGACTCCACCGAAGCCCTACAATACGCCACGATTACCCATAATAAGGCAAGGGAGAAGGTTTCATAGGCAGCAGAAATCATTGCAGAGGAGCAGATTATATTAGATCCATGGACATGTATAGTGCTACATAGGGTTCTGTACCCCAAGGCTCACACTAATGGGAAAAAAAAAAACATCAACTGCTCATGTGCAAACATGTGTGACATGTTTTTTTTTTACCTCTCTAACTTCACTCAGATATCATCAACCCATATGTGACGTGTTGCTTACCTCAGTTGGTGACTGCCCTTGCTCTGACAGTCAGCCACCAGCTGCAGCATTTCCATCTCCCTCAGGTATGGTCATTCGTCATGTGTATGTAGTTCTGTGCTAATGGTACACCAGTAGTAAGAGAAAACTGGACCAGATGGTGGGCAGGCGGGCACCGCCCACCCACTGCCACCCCTCTAGCTCCCTCTTCAGATCATAGAATAGCTTTTACATACATAACTGCACACTAGATAACTTAGAAGAATCAAGTCACTTTTTGAACATTCACTTACTATAAACTGATCTGAAACCCGGGCGTAGCATGGGTAACTGCTAGTACTGTATACATCTCAACTACTGTACCGGAAATTCGCGCAGGAGAAAAACATACTATACAGCCATACAGTACTTCCATTATCCTCAGCCTCTTATAGATTACTTTTAATCTTTTGCTAGGCGAGAATTTTTTTTTTTTTTTTTTTGGAAAGCGTTTATTTTGTAGTTAGCTACAGTATGTACCGCTGCCTACCGAAAATAATTGTTGGGCAGGGGAGATTGCCAGGATCAGCCCTAACCTAATGTGCTGTAGTCGAACTGATGGGACCAGGTGAGGTAAAAAGCACTTACGCACATTGATAGGGGATAGTGTGGGACTCAGGGCACACGTCTCCTATGGGGGCAAGGGTGTCTCGTGTCCTCCTACTGTACCCACTAAAACCTCTCAACTGGTGATCCAGTCATCTGGGAGGTCTGTGTTTTTCCTAAGGACATGTTCCCAAGTGTTCTTGACTGGCTGGGTAGACTTGTCTTGTTTGATCCTTGTGGCAAGTATCTTGTCATCGGTGAGATGTGCATTGATGGCGTGGTGCCATCTGTTGTTAACTTCGTTATCGAGTGGGGCTCTTGGCACCCTCTCGCATCTCAGGATCTAGATGAGGTAAGCGGGTCTGGAGATAAAGTTGGCTGTTATGGCTAGCATGCATCCTTTATGGAGCTTGTGGATGACTATCTAATAAATTTCTTATTAATTACGAATGCCACCCCAGTAGTCGCATGGGGGAGTCGGGGTCTTGGGAGGCGATGTTGGGATGTGTCCGAGCAGACCGGCAACGATAAGATAAGATATGATTAGATATGATATTGTTATTATGTAATGTGTAGGATTGCTCTTAAGGAGCACGCCCTCGTATAGGGGCAAATGTCATTGTCTGGTCCCGCTACTATTACCTCGCGCCCCCATAACCTCTGTATCATTACAGGTTATGGGCCCTGAGGCTTAAACTCAGGACTAGTACAATTCAAAAATATACACATCTTTATTCATTTACACATTTGTGATCTATTGCACGCTTAGGCAACATATCAATCTCGTTCTTGCCTAGCCCCTATCTGATTATTATGGCGAATCTCGAGGAACTCGAGGACGACGATAACGAGCTCCCCCCTGACAGTGATCTGGAGGACGAAGATCCTCTGGAAACTTCCCCTTTCCATCATTTTGAGGAGGAGGATGAAAACTCCGACTACGACCGCATTAAAAATCCTGACAACACTGTGTACACTAAAGTCTCTGAAAGACTTGATGATACAAACTGGGCAGTCTGGTACGGGCAGATGATTACTGTACTCCAGATGTCCACCGTGTACCGTTACGTCCAGGGACATGTTCCGTGTCCCAAAGAAGGCATGAATCGCAAACATGAGGCGAACTGGCATTTTAATGACAGTTACGCCAAGATGTTAATTCAAAAGAATATTACGCACGGACAAAATATTCATGTACGCCATGCACATACTTCTCACCAAATGTGGACGAATCTGGAGGCCGTGCATGCTACGCAAGGCACTGAGGCAGCCGCCTCGTACTTGCGGAACCTATTGCACATGTACGCACAAGAAGGTGACAATATTCCCGAACACCTCAATAAACTCAAAGATTATTGGGACAAAATAAATTTCCTTGACGACAAAGATTTCAAGTTTACCGATCGTCTATTTCGTATAGTCATTACTGGATCACTTCCACCTTCGTGGGACGTTTTCCTGAATCCCTACATTGACTTCGTCACTCGAGGAGCACCCAACCAATCAAAATGTCACCTTACCGCGAACCAAGTCATTGGTATTCTCAATGAGGAGTACCATCGTCGCGAAATGTGTAAATGCGATTACAATTCATCTACCAAAAACACTACCACCACTCCAGCTCCAGAAGTTGCGCAAGTTGCCACAACTTCGCGTAAGCTGAAGAATAAGCGTACCGGCAATTTAGCGAGCCGAATTTCATCGGACAGATCTAACCAAAACAGATCTGACACGAAGAAATATTGCAAATTGTGCGAGCGCGATAATCACAATCTCGAGGACTGTCGCATGCTCGGACAGGCAAAATGTACCGTTTGCAAACGTTTCGGACATCGCGCATCACACTGTTGGAACAATGAAACTGACAATTGTGCACGCGGTGACAACCCTAAAAAACGCTGGTGCAAAGAGGAAGCCAACGAAACAAAAGCAGGAGAAGAGATGGCACACATTATACTGACTGCCGATGCTCCTTCTCAAAATGCAAAACCGCCGGTGATACCGGAGGAAAATAAGTCTGTCCCTTCGGAAGACGAAGGAGAGTTTTATAACTTTGATAGCTGCCAGAATGTTTACAGTAGCGACCAAATCGATGAACGCCTTATCTATTACGACTGGGTGGCTGACAGCACAACCACTACTCACGTTGCCAATCGGCGTGAATTCTTTAAGACTTACGAACCGGTCAGCGGTATACCCGTGACGGGCGTAGGTAATGTTCAAACAAGTGCGCAAGGTCGAGGAACCGTCCAATTAGTATCAACTCTGAACGGGCGCACATCTTTACTAACATTAACAGATGTGTTATATATTCCCACCAATCGCACCAATTTATTCTCACTTGGCCGATGGGAACGCGATGGTCGCAAATACATGGCATGGGATGGAATCCTCATGCTTCTCACCCAGGACGATAAATGTGTCGTTATTGGGAACAAGATATGCAACAATTTATATAAACTCGATGTTAAAGTACGTATCCCGGATAGTGACAGCGATCGTAATGATGAGAAAGCAATTATCAAAACATTTAACGTAAACGCACCTTTATCGACTTGGGAGACATGGCACAAACGATTTGGGCACGTCGGCTATGGTGGTTTACAGACCCTATATGACCGCAAATTGGTCGACGGTTTCAATGTCGATGTCTCGTCGCCTAAACCGGACTGCGTCGCCTGTATTCAGGCGAAGCAGCACACTGAACCATTTGGTGTTATAGATAGATGCGATACCAAACCTGGAGAACTAACTCACATGGATCTCTGGGGAAAGTACGACGTCACATCTATAAATGGTCACCAATATTATATTCTTTTTGTTGACGACCGTGCGCATTATGTTACGGTGGAATTCCTCAAAACGAAAGATCAGGCTGCTCAATATGTCAAAAATTACTTAACCCACCTGACTACACATGCAAAACCACCACGCGCAGTACGTGTCGATCGTGGAAAGGAGTTTATAAATGAGAATCTTCAAAATTGGTGTGGTGAACATGGGATTGACATCCAGATGACCGCACCATACTCACCATCACAGAACAGTGTTGCAGAATGAATGAACCGCACACTTGTTGAACTGGCGCGTGCAATGCTAACTGCCAGCGAGTTACCTGAATTTCTCTGGGAACCCGCAGTAGCGCACGCAGCGTTCGTACACAATCGATCCTTCATGAAAGCTGTCCCAGAACACATGCCTTATCAGTTATGGCACAACGTGAAACCGAATGTCTCTCACCTTAGAGAATTCGGCGCACCAGTGTGGATATTATTGCAAGGGCAGAAGGTACCCCGCAAGATGCAGCCAAAGTCGCACTGGCGAGCATATGTGGGCTACGATGAAGGCTCGAAAGCTATTAAATATTATAGCGCAGAAACGCGCAAAGTACTTACCACTCGAAATTTCCGTTTCCTCTCAACCCCACCTACGATGTCTACTCTGCCCCCACCTGAGGAATTTGCAATACCGCACGACCCTCTGCGTGAAGGGGAGAGACAGCAGGACCAAGGGGAGTCCAGTAACACGCGGCAAGTCGAGGATGATACCGCAGAGACTTCGCGCGCAGAGACTTCGCGTGCAGGACAAAAGCGGAAACGAGACCAAGCCGAAGAGATACAGAGTGAGCCCCGAAGAACACGAGGTATAAGGAGAGATTACAAATATTTGGATGACCCCTTCTCTGATGAGGAAGAAGAGGACAAACCGCGCCTGGCGGAGGAACATGTTCACGCCGCCATGGTATCTGGAGATGAGCCCACTACATTACAGGAAGCTAAAGATTCTCCTGAGTGGCCAGAATGGGAGAAAGCAATCAAAGTGGAGCTAGACCAGCACCAGAAGATGGGTACTTGGGTCCTAGTTGACAAACCGCCTGATGCAATCCCCATAGCCAATAAATGGGTATTTGTCAAGAAGCGCAATAAGTTAGGTCAAGTCATCAAATACAAAGTGCGTTTGGTTGCCAAGGGTTATGCGCAGAGACCAGGCCACGATTTCTTCGAGACCTACTCCCCTGTAGTCCGCATGGAGACGATCCACGCCATATTGGCGTTAGCCACATCGAAAAATATGTTAATACAACAAATGGATGTCAAAGGTGCTTACCTGAACAGAATACTCGAGGAGCGCATCTATATGCAGCAACCCGAGGGATATGAAGACGGCACTGGAAGAGTGTTACGCTCGAGCTCTGAGCGTATCAATGTCGATGTCGATGCTGCTGAGTCCCAGGCTAGACTCAGACACTGCGAGTCCCTCGTAATTAGGGACGCAGGCAGTGGCGGTCCCCTTTAACGCACCACCCTAAGTCAAGGCATCAGGTTTCCTACGAAAAACTTGTCATGACCGGTACAAGACGGTACCGGCTGGTACCGTCTTGTACTGGTCATGAAAAGTCAAAAAGTGACAAGTTAAAAAGCCAGGTCTAAATATTGAGAAGTCCCATGTTTTTGGATTCAACCAGTTGCAGCAAGTTGAAAGTGGGTGAAAGCTCAAATGACGGAAACCCAAAACAAAATGAATTTGAATTTGCCAGATCTAGACAGGTATCCCACACTACTGCCACAGGTACTCCATGGATATCCCCGGGCCACGCTCTACTAGATTCCCACGCCCAAACTAGATTCCTGGTTTCTCACACTAGATTCCCGATATCCCACGCCTCACACTAGATTCCCGACCTCATACTAGATTCTCAATATCCCACGCTCCCCTCCATTCTTGGGTAATGGGACAGGTTTTCACATTCAGCAAAACAAAATATATTATATTTTCATCCAGCACAAAATATATTATATAGTAATCTAAATTACTTCGCCGCCAGCGGACGTGTGCTTTGATACGCGTCGGCACTGGCGGGCGTTGCTCGCTGCGCCGGGGTGTTAACGGTCGGGCACTCGAATACGCGTCGGCGCGCCGGGGCGTTGCTCGCTGTGCCTGTTCTGCTCGCTGCACCGGGGTGTTGCTCGCTGCACCTGCTCTGCTCGCAATACCTGCTCGTCAAGGGGAGGCGCCGGCGCGTTGACGGTCAAGCACTCGAATATGGCTGGTACCGGCACGGAGACAGGTAAAGGTTCCGGGACTGGCACTAGTAGCGACAGATCGAGGAGGCGGTGGCTGTGAATGCGGGGTTGGGATTTAGCATTATATCAGTTTACTAGCATTCACTTCGCGACGAACCTTATGCGCCATTCGTTTGGTGGCAGACATAAGCATAAGTAAGGAAAAACGAAGGACCAACCGTACACATTTCGACACACATAACAGAACCCTGCAAAAGGGAACAAGAAAAACAAAAAAAGCCCGCACCAGCATTAACACCGTCAACAACCCCCACATCATCTCCCAATGCCCCAGCATCAGGTGCGACCTGCGCAGGCGCAGCATCAGTCTTTGCATTGGGAGCAGATGCAAGCATGTCCTTAGCAAAGTAGTATCTCAGGTGCCGGGACTGGGCCTTATCATAGGGGTATGATCAGCTTGTTAAAACTATGGGGTGAAAATACCAGGGAAAAGTTAGGTTCGGAGTACTTGAGCACAGTCTTATTCTTCAGCCCTGGATTTGTCTGCGCAACCGTTGGGTTCTGCAGCGAAAGTGGGGGGGGGCGCCGTTGGCTGACTAGATATGGGAGTTGGCGTGACAGATGATGAAGGCGGCGCAGCTGTCAAGCCAGAGATTACAGGTGGGGTTACAGCAGGCGGAGGGAATGGAGAGACCATACCAGGGGCGCGGTGGGAAAGGTGACATCCCGCCTGGAGAAAGGGAAAAACCTGGTAGGATAGGGAAACCAGGCGGAAGTGGAAGCAGGTCAATATAATAGATGCGTAAAAGATAAGGTTGTAAAGGCGTACCAGGAGGCATGCCTGGCACGCCCGGGAGCGGCGGCGGCGGCGGGAAGGGAGGCACTCCCAGGAAAGCGCCTGGAGGCAGTGGCAGGTCAGCAAAAGCGGGACACAGATCACCCTCACCATGCAAAAATCATGCTAGGCGCACCTGGGGGAATCACTGGCATAGGCAGAACTGGAATGGGAGGGGTTAGTGTCAGGGGAGCTATGTCTGGAGAGTGGCAACATACACGGCGCTCTGGTTATCAGCAGCGGGCGCAGGTGCAGGGGTTCCGAAAAAACGAAAGGAGTGTCATGGACGTCTGACGTCTGAAAGCCCGACTGGACGAGGAACGTTTGAGTTGATGGTTCATGATGATCTCGATCGACCGTTCGACCAGTTCGAGTCGACCTAAAGCGGCGGGTTGGTCACGGCTCACAGGTGACAAATTTGTGACCCGTACATTAAGTGATATGCCTTGATGTCAAAGTATTATGACATTTGCTGGCTATTTATTTAGTTTACTTATTGACAGTGGTTGTGACCCCCGTAGATAAGTAATATGATTATTGGTAACTATGACAAAAATTCATGACTATGGTGGTCAATATGATTGTTCACGAAGTATGCACGATACACATCCAAAGAATCAGAGAAATGTAACTCGTCAGGTACAAATGATGACCCAAAAACAGGAAGAAGATGAGCGGCTCGGGCAATACAGTCAAGATGAACGATGGCGAGCATTCGCCATCCATTGCCTTGGAACTCCGGCCTCACTACCCACATTCCGGTGTCCTCATCTGGTTCATCCCAAGGGATAAACCGCTTGACAAGGGCGCACGAGTAGCTCCTTCTTTCAAATGAAAAGGAAAAAAACAGCAGGACACGCCCAATCACCATGCCCTGCATACCACCTCCTCCTGCGTCTGTCTCAATGAAGACAGTGTCATGTCGAGCGTACTCGTCACACCAATTTGGGCTAGAATGAATCCTTTCCCGATACATGCCACCTGTGCCGCAGAGGTCACTAGGGGCATAAAACCGGGCAACTGCTGAATGGTACACAGAAATGCATCTGTGAAAAACGGGACAGTGATTAAGGGGAATACCATCCGGTGAAATGCTTGCACCAGGGTTTAGCTCTTTGTACAAGAAGCGGCGGAGAAGCTCCGGGAATCGGGGTTGTTCAATATGAGCTGCCAGCGCCTCAATTGAGTTTGGGTAACCTCGTACTGTAGATAGAACGATTACATTTAAACTGAACAACGCAAACATGTTACGCACCAGGTTGCCGAGCTAGCTCGGTGAAGGAGAGAGTCTTTGGCCCAGCAGCAGGACCGTTGTCGTCGTTGTCGTTGTCGCCGTCAGTATTAGCCACACCCCTTGGCTGAGGCTCTCCACCCGCATGAATCATGGCAGTATACGCTGCTGCACTTCCGTCCGTCATACCAAGCTCTGAAAATGCTCTCCGTGCTGCAGCAAGCTTATCTAGCCTGCGGAGTGTCTGTAGCATCTGTACGAGGGCATTGAAATGGTTCGAACGCCGCCAAGGCTCCTTGACTGCTTTTATATGTTTTGATTCTGTAATCGAGGAGCAAAGCCCGTTTGGGGACCCAAAAAGGCGAATTGAGTGAACGTAGTGGAGTAGCGAATGTTGTCGGGGCAGCGAAATGAAGTCCCCTTTCACACCGGCAGTGCCGACAAAGAACTCTCGATAATGGTGAAAATGGTCCAGAGCATTCTGTAGTTCATCGAGGGCATCTGATGTAATGGCATTGCGGCGTGCAATATAGCAGAAATTGAGAAATGCAGAGA
The DNA here is from genome assembly GCA_003313725.1 of Russula sp. MG48. NCBI lineage: Eukaryota > Fungi > Basidiomycota > Agaricomycetes > Russulales > Russulaceae > Russula > Russula sp. MG48. The sequence continues at coordinate 57 of QLOS01001020.1, read as the reverse complement.
GGCATTTGACGACCTCTGATGGCATGTGGCCGGCAATGGCAGCGAGGTAGACCTGTG
>QLOS01001019.1:0-26616 GCA_003313725.1 Russula sp. MG48 | reverse complement strand
GTTTATCCTAATTCATGAATTAGTGACATTGAAAGAGTGATAGAAAATGAACTTACCATCCATACTATCGTCACTGACATCCTCATTGTGCAAATCAACAAGCTTTGCATGGGCACTGTTGGTGTTGACATCAACCGGTGTTACGATCTCCCTTGCGGACTGCGGACTGTTTTCCCTTTTGCTTACGCCCTTATGCTTACCCCTACTCCGTACGTGACTCGATCTGCTTACTGTACGATATGATGCCTGTGGAGCGTGCGTGACTCATGTGGAGCGATGTGGCCATCGCTCCACTACTATACTTAGCTCCGGATCTTGGACTGACTCACTACCCTCGTTATGACTCCGGTAGTAGTTAGCACATGCCCCCTTGTAGCTCCCTATATAAGGAGCCCCCTTTGCGCTGGTCAAGCCTTAAGCTTGACTTAGTTTCATAATCGAGACCTGACCTTGCTTCGACACTTCGAGCTCGCCGCTCTAAGTTGCTCCCACTCCCCCTTTGCCCAGTCCTGCCTTAGTGCCTCGTCGGCATCATCTTGCTTGCTCCCACGCCCTTCTAAGTTGGCTGCAACGACTTAGCTTTGAACCTTGAAGTCACCATCGCCTGTGACTTAGCCGTTCTACTCCGAAGAGTCTGCTCCACTCCTACATCACCAAGACCACTGAAAGTGTCTCGCTCAGGACCACGTGCCCGCTGCCCTCGCACGTGTTCACTCTTGCCACATGCCTAGTTGCACAAGTTGTGCCCACGGCCCCTCGAGCCGTAACATAAGTCAAGCTTCCTCCTTACCCTTGTGGATGGTGCACCACCCCAAGCGTTACAGTCTAAAGGAAGAATACCCGCTGCCACCAAACAGAAATACCTTTCGGATACTAGCATCCCCAGCTGCTGTCGAGTTTATCCCAGGAGCCCAGAAACACGAAACTCGCCAAGAAAGACACGCCAGCCTACACGCCTACTTCTGCGCTAGCCAATATTGCCCAATCCACCAATAGCCAAATCACCCAGGAGGCCCGTACCCTTGCAGACCAAACCAGAGACCTCTGGAACCAACGCACGCGCCTGGACAGCTGGAGAGAAGCCCTTGACATCGCCTTAATAGACCACGATCTAATCTGCTGGATCGTCTGCGCTAACAGACCATCAGCGCTACATCATGCCCTTGATATCGAACAGATCGTCTACCTCTATGCACATCAAGAGTGGTTAGAACAGCTCCAGACCCTGGAAGCCGTGGTCACCCTTCTAGAAATACGACAGACACGCTGGAACGTCAACCCTCCTTCCTGACCAGCTTCACCGAACTATCACTGGACCAAGTGCTTGAACAAATCACCACAGTTAACGAACTGTTGGAAGAACTGCGCGCCAATGCAGCTAACCACGATATAGACTGTAGGAACACCTGCAGAGACGCCCCCAACAGACAACATAGGAACATCGACCGAGGTCTTCAAGAGTTGCACACTGCCACAAGAGACCTCAACCTGATAGTAACAGCATTCTTCGAGGCCGCCGGCTTCCCACTCCAACTGTGACACCCTGGAAGAGATCAGACTCGCCCTCATAGAAGGAAGACGAACCAGAGTACCCATCAGACAAGCGGACGATTTACCCAACTACATTAAAGGGGAAGCCCAGTGGCAGCGTAACATGGAAGACACCTTTTGGTGTTATCACGTCCGCATACTCACGCCAATAGGCATCAGAGAAAGAACCGTCGAATACATCAACAACGACTGGTATCTCATAAGCTACGTCCAAGGAGCCTACTGGGCTCGAGCCGAAGATATCTTAGAAGCCGAACATTCCAACGAGACTGGACTAGGCCACAGCTCCTTCAGACCAGAATCTCCAATCGCCGTCGACCCGCCCAGCCCCGACCAAGGATCATTGGCCTTCCACAGTGCTAGCGAAGGAGACGAACCAACACCGGTCCCCCACGCTATCTCGCCATTAGAAGAGTTCATCAGTTCGGGACTCCAAAACGTAGCAACGCTCCAAGGAACGCACCCGCTACAAGAAGAAAATCAAACTACGCCCCAGCTCTTGCAAATCGCCCATGCAGCAGTCCAGCCAACTGCGCCACTGCCTATCCTCCAGCAACCACAGCCACCAGCGCCTCCAGCAGCCCCAATAATGGCCGCAGTCGCCCCACCCAGAAATGACAACGGAGCAACCGGAAATAAGCCCACCACCTTCGAAGGTGACAGAAGCAAGAGCGACAACTTCCTCAGGGAGTTCAACATCTACAGGATCCTCCACGGCACCTCAGAAAATGTCACCATCCCCTACAACCGTGTAGCCCTCGCCATATCCCTCATCAGAGGACCTAAAGTCGATGACTGGGGTGATGCCCAGATGAAAGCCCTCAATAACAAAGTTGCCCGACAAATTAACCCCATTGCACGCACGGATGAAGTTCTGTGGACAGAGTTCGAAGACAGCTTCAAGAGGGCGTTCACTGATACGGCCAAGGAACAGGAGGCATACAGAAAACTTACGGAACTACGCATGCAGGGAGACGACATCGATGGATACATCGCCAGCTTTGACCACTACGTCCTTGTGTCCGGATGGTCCCCAAACGAACGAGGAACACTAGACCTCTTCACCAAGGGACTACGCCGAGGAATAGCACTCAAAATCCTTGACAGAGACACAGTCCCCACAACAATCGAAGGGTGGAAGGAAGCAGCACACAAGGAGATCCAGAGGACAGCCCGGAAGACAGCCATGTTGGGACCAAACCCCAACCCCCCACGCTTCGTACCACACAACCGCTTCATCCCTAGGATGACCCCCGCTTTGGCTTGACCCAACCGAAACAACACTCCCGTCCCCATGGAGGTTGATAGCAATTGTCTGGGAGGACCACTAACGGACGCAGAAAAGAAGAAGCTCATGAACGAGCGAAAATGCTTCTACTGCAAGGAAGTAGGCCACCGAGCATACCAATGCAGTAAAAAGCCACAGCGACGAGGGCCACCAACGCCCAAAGCAAGGGTAGTAGAAACGGAAGCTGCCTCCAGCATCGCACCAGAAGACAGCGCCAGTCAGATGTCGCAGTCAGACCTCATCTCCCAGCTACGCTCCATGAACGCCACAGAACGCACCGCCATGTTTGATCAAATCATAGAAGAGGATCTGGATTTTTAAAGCAGCTTGATCTATCAGCCTGGGATCAAGCTTCGCGAATTTGTACCATGTATGTTTCGAATCGAAATAGTGTCAATGCCAATTTTACTTTTTCAAACATACATGGGAAGGCTGCAGAAAGGGCGCTGGTAGACAGTGGCGCCACCGACAATTTCATCGACCAGAAAACCGCTAAGCGACTTCGCCTCACCCTGCGCCTTCTCCCCCAGCCACGCCTTCTATACAATGTGGACGGATCAGAAAATTGCAGCAGAAGAATAACCACCTACTGCGACCTCCTCATCAAGCAGGGGAGTAAGGAGCATGTTCAACGCTTCTATTGGGCCAACCTGGGGCGAGATAGAACCATCCTGGGTTTTCCCTGGCTACACGCATTTAACCCTATCATCAACTGGACAACCCGCGCCATCCAGGGAGGACCAATCTCGCTGACAACAACGGGAAGGAAGGCCCCAGAGCAACCTAGAACCCTGCTACGCTACGCTCAGATGCTAGGACACGCACTAGACGCCATCGGGTGGGAAGAAGGAGATAGCCTTGTCCTCCAGATCAATCGGACCAACATCGCCCAAGAATGGGCGATAAAAGCACATCAAGAACGTAGAGCCCCCACAGCTGCAGATGTCCCGAAAGAATATGCACGACACTGGAGGGTCTTCTCGGAAAGCGAGGCACAACGCTTCCCCCCAAGTCGAGAAGACGACCACGCGATCAACCTCAAACCAGACACCCCAGCAACGCTAGACTGCAAAGTCTACCCCCTTAATCCAAAGGAATTGATCGCCGCCGACGCCTGGATCAAGGAGCAGCTTGACAAAGAGTACATCCAGCTGTCAAAGTCTCCATACGCCGCACCATTCTTCTTCATCAAGAAGAAAGATGGATCCCTGCGCCCGGTCCAGGACTACCGAACGCTAAATAAATGGACGATCCGGGACATCTACCCTCTGCCCGACATCAACATCCTCACCAGAGACCTAGAGGGACGTGCCCTCTTCACAAAGTTCGACATCTGCTGGGGATACCACAATGTACGTATCAAAGAAGGAGACCAGTGGAAGGCGGCCTTCAAAATGCCACAAGGGCTCTTCGAACCCCGCGTCATGCTCTTTGGGCAATGCAATGCCCCAAGCACCTTCCAACGAGTCATGGACAGACTACTCCGCCCATTGAAACTCAAGTACCCCAGGATGATCTTCGTTTACATGGACAACATCCTCGTCGCCACACCCCTGGACCGCGCCCTACACCGACAGATCGTCCATGAACTCCTAGATGTCCTGGAAGAAGGATCATTCTTCCTCAAACCACAGAAATGCCTCTTCGAACAACGAAGGGTCGAATACCTGGGACTCGTAATCGATGGAGAATCACTGCGCATCGAGTCTAGTAAACTGAAGGGAATCAAAGAGTGGCCCTGCACCCTCACCAGTGTGAAACAATTGCGCTCCACGCTAGGAGTACTAGGATATCAGCGCCCCTTCATACCAGGATTCACGGAAATCACCCGCCCCCTCACTCACCTGTTACAAAAAGGAACCCCCTTTATTTGGACGGACGAATGCTCAGCTGCAGTGGACAAACTCATCAACATCGTTACCAGTGATCCCGTCCTCTGGCAACCCAGTCCGACACGACCATACAAGCTCGAAGTAGACGCCTCCCAAAATGCCACAGGAGCCATCTTGTACCAGTGCGACCCCCAGGGGCACCACAGGCCGATAGGATACGACTCGAAAACATTCACCGCGGCGGAACGCAACTACCCCATCTGGGATAGAGAGTTCCTCGCCATCATCCAAGGGCTAGAACACTGGCGCCACCTCCTTATGGGCGCGCAACACCAGGTCCTCGTTATCACAGACCACAAGAACCTCCAGTACTACAGATCCCCCCAGAAAATTAATCGAAGGATTGCCCGATATATCCTCACGCTAGGGGATTATGACATCACCATAATCCATCGTCCGGGAGCAACCAACAAGGCTGACACCCTCTCCCGCCGACCAGACTTCAACAGCACTGGAAGCGACAACGAAGACATTGTCGCGCTACCCCCGCACCTCTTCACTAACGCCGCAACCGCTGTAGACCTGGAGGAGCGCACCCTAGCAGCCCAAAAAGACCACCAATCCACACTCGCCACATGGGCCTCCACCTACCTGCTGGAACGCCGCCCCGGAGGGGGGTGGTGGCACGCCGATCGCCTGGTTGTCGTGGCAGACAACGACCTTAGGAGGGGAGTAATTTCCCTCTATCATGACTCAGCAACAGCCGGACACCCGGGCATCCTAAAAACGTGCCTCCTCATTGCCAAAGACTACTGGTGGCCCAACATGAAACAAACAGTCCTCGCCTACGTCAAAGGATGTGCCACCTGTCAAGCCACCAAGGCCAATACCACAAAGCCAACGCCACCCCTCATGCCAATCACAACTAACCCAACCACCCTGCCATTCGAGACAGTCGCCCTCGACCTTATCATCAAATTACCCCCGTCAGACGGATTCGACTCTATCCTCACAGTAATGGACCACGACTGCTCAAAGGCGGCCATCTTCATCCCATGCAAGGAAGCCATGACAGCCCCAGAGATCGCCACACTCTACGCCAAAAACATCTTTCCTCACTATGGCATTCCCCAAAGAATCATCAGCGACAGAGGAACGCATTTTGCCTCACACTTCCCCCGAGAACTCTGTAAATCCCTCGGCATAGAACAAAACATCAGCATGGCCTACCACCCCCAGACAGACGGCCAGTCCGAACGTACCAACCAATGGCTGGAACAATACCTCTGCATCTATGTTAACCACCAGCAGACCAACTGGGCCTCACTTCTACCAGTCGCCCAATACGTCCACAACATGTGGCCCAGTAGCACCACCAAGCAAGCGCCGTTCCAGCTCCTCATGGGCCATGTACCACGCGCCCATCAGCCACAAAGATCCGAGAAAATGCCGACACTCCAAGAGCGCCTAGACCGCATCCAGGAGGGCCGGCAATCAGCACAAACCACCATCACCAACGCCCAGACCCTTATCAGCTCCAAGAAAGGAGCGCGATTTAAGCCATTCGCCCAAGGACAAAAGGTCTGGCTCAAAGGGAAGAACATCCACATCACCCAACCAAGCGCGAAACTAGCTCAACAACGCTATGGCCCCTTCGCCATCACCAGAGTCCTCTCCCCAGTAGTATACCAGCTCGCCATCCCTCCCCAGTGGAAGCTACGCCAAGTCCATGACGTCTTTCATGCCAGCCTCCTCACCCCGTACATAGAAACCAACGAACACGGCCCAAACTTCACGGAACCGCCTCCTGATGTCATTGACGGAGAAGCGGAGTACGAAGTCGAGGCCGTCTTAGAGTACCGCCGCTTCGGGAAAACAAAGCAGCCGCAATACCGAGTCAGGTGGAAAGGGTACTCCGCAGCAGAAGACACGTGGGAACCTTGGACGAACTTGAAACACTCCATGAACTTAGTCCGACAGTTCCACTGAGACAACCCCACCGCGATAAGGAAAGCCTATATAAGACACGCCCTGCTCGCCATCGAAGCCCCATCTCCCAGCTCACCCCCACCTGCGTATTCCACACCCATGTCCACCAATGGCTCGCCGAAAGACCAACAAGTCTCCCTCCAAACCGTCAACATCACCACCCCAGCTTCACCGTCCCCGACGGAGTCCGGGTCCACGGATGACCACTCGCAGCACCGCCCAGCCACGCCCTTCGCCGCCCGCATATTCACCATCAGTGACAGCAGCTCCAGCGACGACGATGACGACGATGGAGCAAGTGGACCAGCTTCTGGACGAGATTCTCCTGCTCATGGCAGCCCATCCGTCCCCAGTCTCCACTCAGCCCCAGACCTCTCAGACCACCCACTCAGCTCAGACAACATCTGCGGAGTCTGCAACGCCCCCGTCCAGATCGACGACGGACATGCCACTTGGAGTGCCTCCCCCATCTCGAGCTTCCCCTCAGCACCTGCCAACCCCTCAGTACCTGCCGCTCTGCTCCCCCAGGCTGGACTTCATCCGCCAGCGCCAGCCAACCCCCGCTTCAGGGCTGCGCCGCCCGTCGGAGCCACTGTCTTTTCCGTACTTCCATCTGCTGACAACGACCTTGCCTGCACCATCCACTTTCTGCCGCCAGCAGAGGTCCCTGCCCCCTTGTATGCTAGCCGACGCAGCTACGCAAACGTCGCCGCCACCCCCACCAGTCAAGGAGGAATCGCCGCCGCCTCAGCAGCTCCACGCGCCCACAGTAACAGTGGCGGAAACCCAGGCCATGGTCAGTCGGGCAACGCACTCGGCTACGATGGTTATCTCCTGTGATGGCATCGACTTGTCGACAACGCAGGTGAGTGGGACAATATCCTTGTCCCCGATCACAACAACAGACTAGTCCCCACCACATTCTACGCCCACTTCACCCGTCTGGCCGACCCCCTCGTCTTGGGACGCCTAACGATGATGTCCCCCATTTACGCTGAGCCCCTCCACGCTAAGCCCCGTCCAGATGCTCACCTCCCAGATGTAGATGACTGGGACATGACCACGCTGGAGGGCAACCACCAGTACCGCCACCACGTGGATCGACTCATCGAGGCCCTCAATGACGCTGGCGTCGCCGTGGAAGTCCACCGCTATCGCCACCTCGTCCACAAGCTGCATGACCAAATCGGACAAGAGTACCGCCACCTTCTGGGCACCCCTCAGCGTCGCGCCGACTACACCGCCCTCCAGCTAGACCGGGACGCTGACCTAGTGCGCCGTCGCCATGCGCTCAAAGACCAGCTGCGCGTCGTCGAAGTGCGCCTCCACGACGCTGCCGTCAACTCGCGCATTGGGCCCAAGCTGGACCAGATCCTCGCGCGCCCTATCCTCCCCTCTATGTCCTACTGGCTTCGAGCCTGCCCCGCCACTCACCAGACCGACATTGTTTCCCAGCTCCCTGTCCATATCCTGCCTCATGTCCACTTCATGCATGAGCGTCCCCTCCCCGTCCGTGAGCACGTCGTTCACATGCTGCGCTGCGAGCGCCCCTGCCCACCCGAGTCCTCCCCAGACGAAAACGACACCAGCCGCGCCCTGTCTGGTGAGCCCGCCACCTCTGACTGACAGCGTGGCAGCTGTTCCTTAGGGGAGGGCATACTGTTACAATCTCCCTTGCGGACTGCGGACCGTTTTCCCTTTTGCTTACACCCTTATGCTTACCCCTACTCCGTACGTGACTCGATCTGCTTACTGTACGATATGACGCCTGTGGAGCGTGCGTGACTCATGTGGAGCGATGTGGCCATCGCTCCACTACTATACTTAGCTCCGGATCTTGGACTGACTCACTACCCTCGTTATGACTCCAGTAGTAGTTAGCACGTGCCCCCTTGTAGCTCCCTATATAAGGAGCCCCCTTTGCGCTGGTCAAGCCTTAAGCTTGACTTAGTTTCATAATTGAGACCTGACCTTGCTTCAACACTTCGAGCTCGCCGCTCTAAGTCGCTCCCACTCCCCCTTTGCCCAGTCCTGCCTTAGTGCCTCGTCGGCATCATCTTGCTTGCTCCCACGCCCTTCTAAGTCGGCTGCAACGACTTAGCTTTGAACCTTGAAGTCACCATCGCCTGTGACTTAGCCGTTCTACTCCAAAGAGTCTGCTCCACTCCTACGTCACCGAGACCACTGAAAGTGTCTCGCTCAGGACCACGTGCCCACTGCCCTCGCACGTGTTCACTCTTGCCACACGCCTAGTTGCACAAGTCGTGCCCACGGCCCCTCAAGCTGTAACAACCGGCTCATGGCAACGGCCACCTGGCATTGCCTGGGCACCTGCATACTCACACGCCAACTTCATGATTTCCTTCAAACACTCAGGGGAAACGGCCTTGGCAGATTGTGTGTATTCACAGGTAGCTGTGCCCCAGTTAGTTTCATTGAACACCTGCATGCTATTAGTCATCTTCCCGGAGGTCTTGTTGAGCGACGGCCTGAGGGCAAGGCCCCTATTGGTCATGTGACTGGTTTTGACAGCTTTGACAGTGAGGACACCAGTAGACCAGAGCATCAAAGCCCTTTCGACCTTTGTTGATGTTAGAGACAGATCCCAGGAACTTGGTTGGAAGCCACATACCCCTGCAGCACATAGACCAAGCCCAGCATATGGCAGATGACCAGGCTCTCTTGCGTCACCTAAGGCATTGACTTTGAGCGCCCCCTTCATCACAGTGAAGTGAGCAGCAAATGTTTGAATAATGAATGGACTGCAGAAGAGACCTTTCCATTTCTAGATAACAGTGGTAGCATGCTTGTCATGTTTATTTAGATCACATACCTTTGGATTGGGTGACACAGCATCAGAATAGAGGAAAGCAAAGTTCTCAAGACCATTTTGGGCAAACTCCTGGCGGCTTTCATTAGTGGTGAACTCCTCTGCAATGTCTACAGAATCAAAGAATGCATTAATGACAGAAATAGCAGTGGATCTGATGCAGCTACACCAGGTATCAGAGATCCTCTGCATGGCCTGCAGGTGCCAGTGATCAAACTTTCAAGTTAGACTTATTTATGTACTATATGAAAACGTGATGCACCACTTGAAACACCGAATCATTGAGCCGAATTTTGTGGGGGACAGAACGGCCATAAACAGCCTGCCAGATCTCCCACATGGCATAGATCAGATCATTGTCATCAACTTTCCAAGCGTCAGGCTGGTATGCGGTCCACCAGACCAAAGTTGGAATAAAGGTGTGTCGGAAACAGTCGTTGTCATGAGCGCCAGTGGGGAGATCATTGTTTTTAGCCCAGGTTTTAGACTTCTTGGAGACCACAGACATTTGGTCGGGATCGGCGTCTTCAATCCCAACAATGCCCTAGGAGATACATTAGATAATAAATATACAGAGATTTGAGGCCTTACTGTGCTGGTGAGCCACCTTTTGCCTTTTGGAGGACTGTTGACAGTGAATTCGTGTTCCAGTCCATTGATTTCTTCGTCATCTGATGGTATGCCCCCAGCATGAACACCATCATACTCAATGTCAGGTTGGCGTTTCGCTACCAACTTTGAGGTGGTGGTAGATGTTTTCGATGGCCATGTAGATCCAACATTGAGGGAGGGTGGCTGCCTGGATGAACTTTCGGAAACCCTGCTGCGAGGCCCAGAAGGACTCAGAGGTTCCACTCCACCTCTCCAATCTTTGATCCGGTCAGCATACATGCCCTTGTTGTGGCTGTTGCTAAGATTAACATATTGTAGTGTAGTTTCGTCCAATGTTAGAAATGACTCCGAACACATGAGAAAGGTGAAAGGACGAACATTTTTTTCTGAACCTTATTGGATGACAGATCCGGCCTATTCCCATTGGCGCCATCACCATGTGGTGTCACGGTAGCCATGGCCTTATCATGGCCACATTCATCTGGTCACCTGCCCTTCTCCATCCTCTTGCAGGCCTCATTGACTGCATCACGCATTCGAGGTTTTGAAACCCTGGCCTTCTTGGTAGCTCTGGGGGCCTCTTCAGTCTCTGTGTCACCCCCTTCAGTCTCTGTGTCGCCCACTTCATTGGCCTGGTCCGTGTTGCTAGTATGGTCATTCTCTGTTTCCATACCTTCATCATTACTTGAAGGGGCTTGAAGATCCATGTAACACTGGGTGCGCTGAAGGGACCTTCCAGGCTGAGCCTGAGGACGAGGGCAGAGGGGGTGAGGAGTGACATCCAGACTGTCCTCTTCGGCAAGCTTCTCCTCGAGGCTAGCAACCTGCTGGATTTTGGCCTGCTTTGCAGCCTCAGCCTCAGCCTTCTTTGCGGCCTCAGCTTCCTTCTCAGCTAGAACCTCTGCTGCAGTCCTTCTTTTCCATTTTGGTGCTGCTACACCCAGCTTATAAGCTGGGTGTTGGGAATTAGTCGGCCTTGTTGTCATACATGCTGGTGGATCCATAGAGAACTTGAAGGGGATGACAGAGGTATGTGTAGTTGTGCTGACTTGAAAGTGGAACGACAAGTTGAACTTGCCAGTGGTTGATGTACAAGCCGTTAAATTAACAGCGGCCTCATAAATTTCGAACAAGTCTGAATTTCCACAGCATGAATCCACCCCAGACCTAGACTTTGCTTCCGAGTCCCTCCCAGCAGCACCCTATGTAGGCATCTGCACGAGTATTCCTGCGGGCATCGAGCACGCATCCCGTACCCTCTCCTGCAGCGGGTATGTACCTGCTCTCCTGTGGGAGGCTGCGACGTGGGACCTTCAGGTATCAAACAGGAGAGGTACCTGTTGGGGTACCCAGGCAGGTGTTCATCAACTATTTGTGTCTTATTAAAAACTAACTACTGAGTGTAACTACAAAATACAATAATATTTGCTCCATTTCCATCTTGCCTTCAACTACCCATTCAGACATTCAGGTCGTGAGGTGCGTTGGGGGTGTGTTGGGGAACCCAGCGCTTGGGCAGCATTGGCGGGGCCGCTTTGCCAGTGGCGTTGGTGGCATTGGTGGGTGCGCTTTCGTTGGCAGTGTCACAGTGTCGATGGGGCTAGTGGCGTTGGCAGCGTCACAATGTCAGCAAGGCTGCCTTGCCAGTGGCATTGGCGGTGTCGTGGTGTCGGCAGGGCCGCCTTGCCAGCGGCATTGGCATGTGGAATAAAAGATGTTAAGACACCTTGTATGTCATGGGCAGCTGCGTGGGTGAGGGACAAAAGGTGGCAGGTTTCATTTTACATCAGGAGCCTCATCTTCCGTTACAGGGTGCGTCGTGCGCACACCACTTCCAGCCTGGAGTCCTGGACAGAACAGGCAGTGGCATGATGCGACGTCACCCTGTAACTCACACCGGCACTCACCATACCCGATTTGCTCCTTGGGGACTGTATTTGATTACCGGGCTTGCACAGCCCTGACCCACTTCTCTGATCCTGCGCAGTACCGGTTACCCCCTTATGTATCTTATCTCCTTGCGTGTGCGACCCACCTTACCTCCGTATCAGTATATATAGGATAGGAGACTGGGGACTTATTCCTCAGTTTCGAGCTTGGTTTTCACCCAATCCACTGTACTTACACGCTTGAGACTTATCTTGCTGATAAGTCTCAATATATCTTGTTTGTCTTTGCGCTCTCATCTGAGTCCGATCTAAGACACTCAAAGCTTGAGTCCGGTTGTACTTGTGCTCTTCAAGACTGCGATCTTATCTCCTTCAAGATCGATCTCTCTTACTTCAAGATTGTGTCCCTTATCACCCTGATCCTCGCCTATCTTGCGATAGTGTGGATCATCTGTTATCTTATTGCACTTAGAACCTTGGGACACCACCAAGGCTAAGTCGAGTGAGACGCAGAAGCTAGGAGCCTCACCTAGGCCCGCAGGCCCCAGTGAGCCTTAACATTGTAAGTGCCTCAACATTGTTGTCTGAACACTGGATCAGCACTCACCTGTGATGTCGCCTTTTACTGGCTTCTTTGGTGAGGAGCAAACATGAACAAGCATATCAGTAAGGTGGGACGGGGAGCAGGAGGTTGAAATCAATGCCAGCAAGGGACCTGCACTCCATTTTGCTAATATTGTTCAACTCAATACCAGACACCTCTGACCAGGTCTCGTTTGTGTATGTGTTGCTGAGAACATGTCGATAAGTTTTATGGACACATCAAAGAGACAATAGGGTCACGACTTACTCATCCACAAATTGTTTGCCATCATGAGTGCCGCAATAGCAACGTGAAACTCGCTTCCTTGATGTGCAGCAGTGCCAGAGTGTTACGGCTCGATGGGCCGGTAGCACGACTTGTGCAATGCGAGACTGTATGCGAGTCGTGTCATGTGAGTATGATGCGGGAGCACGTGCCTGTGTGTGAGAGACTGAGTGTGAGTGACTTGAGTGCGAAGGTAGCGAGCTCCTTCCCACGTGACCATGGGGATGACGAGTGACTTGGAGTAAACACGGAGTAGATAGGTGTCTAGATATGGATGATATCTAGGGACGCGTTCCAGAGCTGAGTCTTGCAGCGACTCAGAGAGGCGTGTGAGACAAAGCGAGTTCTTACTACTCTCAGAGGGCTAGACCATGTCTGAGAGAGGAAGCGAAGTGAGGAGTTCGAGACTTTAGTCGATTGCGAAACTAAGTCAAGCTTAGGGCTTGACTGGCGTAAACTAGAGCCCTTATATGGGCTTCTACAGAGGAGGTCATGTGCTACTGCCATCTGAGTCACAACAGCGATGCAGTACAGCCCAGATGTGACATAGGGTCACATCTGTGAGTCATCGTAGGGGTCAGCCAATAGCGTAAGTAGAGCGCACAGCAGAAGGCTGTGCCATATCAGTATCAGTCACGAGTAACGCGAGGCAGTATCGTATGAGCGCAGCCTGATCACAGGCTGTGCTGCCAAGCCGGATCACATCAGTCATCGCAGGAGTCATGGTAGGTAAAAATAGATAGTCCGGACCGTAGCAAGCGTACCGGAGATCGTAACAGTATGCCCCCTCCTAAGGGGGAATGGCTGCCACATCATTCAAGCAGGGGGAGCTGCGCGCACGCGCCAAAGTGGGATGACCCGATGAGGAGGGGAAACTTGTCATGGCCGAGCACAAGGAGTGATCCGCACAGGGAGTGTGGCGACAACGTCAGTCTGGTGAGTGGCAGGGCGCCCTCGCAGGTAGTAGTCGAGGGGTGGCATGACTGGGCGCGCCAGTATCTGGTCCAGCTTGGGACCAATGCACGACATGATGGCGGCCTTGTACAGGCACAGCTCGATGAGTCACAGCTTGTCCCGCAGCTCGTGGCTGCGGCGCACAAGGGCGGCATCCTGCTCCAGCTGAGCGGCAGAGTAGTCATTGCGGTTCATGGGTAGGCGGGTAAGGTGGGCGTACTTGACGGCGAGTTGGTGATGGAGGGCGTGGATACCGATGCGGTACCTATGGACATCAGCCGCCAGTCCCGGGTCCCTGAGATCATCAACCAGCTTGTCGATGTGGCGACGGTGAGGATGATTCCCGTTGAGGGGCATGAGGTCCCAGTCATCTATGGTGGGGAGGTGCTTGTCGTTGTGCGGCTTGGTGTAGAGTGGTTCAGCGAAGATGGGTGAGTTGGTTGTGAGTCGCCCTAAAATGATGGGCTCGTCAAAGTGCGGGAAGTGTGCGTAGTACGTGGCAGGGATGAGCCAGTTATTGTGATCGGGCACAAGGATAGTGTTCCAGTCACCTGGGTTGTCGTCAAGTCTATGCCAGCGCAGGAAATAACCATCATAGCCGATGGTGTTGGCGGGCTGGCTGCGGCCTGGTGCGGGGGCGTTGATAGTGATGATGGGCATTCCTCCTCCTTGACTGAGGGTGGCGGTGGCGACGTTTGCGTAGCTGCGGATCGTCATAGGGGTCGTGTGGGCGGCCTGCTGGCCCATGCTGGGGCTGGTAGTGGCGGTATCCCCAGGGACTGTGCCCTGCTGCTGTAGTAATCGCTGAGCTCCTGTGTCAGCTGCCGCTCTTGACGGGCTCCAAGTGGCGTGCCCGTCCCCGATACGTATGGGGGTATTACATACCCCACAGAAGTTGTCTGCGCTGAGGGGGTGGTCGGCGTAGTCTGAGTGCATGCTAGGGACTGGAGAACTTCCACCAGAAGTTGGTCGGCCTGCTGCTCCAAGCTGAGGGCTGGCTGAGGAGTCACGCAGTGGGCTGGTATTGCCGTCCTTGCTGCTGCTGGTGTCGTCGCTGTTGACAATGGTGAGTATGCAGGCGGAGAAGGGGACCTGTACGGCGCGGGTGCTGCTACCATCCTGAGGGCTGGTCGCCATCGCAGAGGTCGCACTGGTAGGGCTGCTGCTGCCTTTCTCTTGGAGCTGTTGGACTTGTTGTGGGCCATTGGTGGTCATGGAGATCATAGAGTAAGCTGGTGGTGGAGATGGGGTGCGAAGAGAGCAAAGTGGTGATGTTCCTGCTGAGCTGAGAGTGGTCCTTATAAGCATTTTTCGAACTGCGGTGGAGTTTTCTCGGTGATACTTGAGTACTAATTTTAGTGCGTGTTTCAGGTTGCTGCGTGGTTCCCATGTGTCCTCTGCTGTGGAGTATCCTTTCCATCTGATGTGGTACTGAGGGGTTTTCGCCTTTCCATATAGGCGGTGGTCTAGAATGGCCTTGACTTCATACTCTGCTTCTCCGTTGATGACATCAGGAGGTGGTTCTTTGAAGTTCCGGCTGTGTTCGGGGGTTTCTATGTACGGGGTCAATAAACTGGCATGGAAGACGTTGTGGACTCTTCTGAGTTTCCACTGCGGGGGAATTGTGACTTGGTACACTACTGGGGAGATGACGTTGGTAATGGCGAACGGGCCATATTGTCTGGCTGCGAGCTTGGCACTTGGCTGTGTGACTTGGATATTCTTCCCTTCGAGCCAGACTTTCTGTCCTTTTGTGAATGGTCTATACTTGGATCCTCTTCTGTTCATGACCATGGTCTGGGCATTAGTGATGGCTGTCTGTGCTGCGGTTCGTGCTTCCTTGATGCAATCAAGTCGCTCATTGATGGACGGCACTTTCTCGGATCTTGATGGCTGATGGGCGCGTGGAATGTGTCCCAGTAGGAGTTCGAATGGGGCTTTCTTGGTCGTGCTGCTAGGCCACGCGTTATGGGTGTACTGGGCAATAGGTAGCAGGGAGGCCCAGTCGTTCTGTTGGTGGTTGACGTAGATCTGTAGGTACTGCTCAAGCCACTGGTTTGTTCTTTCCGACTGGCCATCTGTTTGAGGGTGATAGGCTGTGCTAATGTTCTGCGAGATGCTGAGGAGTTTGCATAGCTCTTTAGGGAAGTGTGACACGAAATGTGTTCCTCAGTCGCTGATGATCTTTCGGGGGATGCCGTGATGTGGGAAGATGTTCTTGGCATAGAGTGCGGCGATCTCTGGCACAGTGCTGGTCTCGTTACATGGTACAAAGATGGCTGCCTTCGAGCAATCATGATCTGTGATGGTGAGAATAGAGTCAAAACCTTGTGACTTGGGGAGTTTAATGATGAGGTCTAGAGCCACTGTCTCGAAGGGCAGGGCTGTCGCTTTCGTGGTGATAGGTACTATTGGCGGTGCTGGCTTGGTTGTGTTGGCTTTTGTGGCCTGGCAGGTAGCGCATCCTTTGACATAGGTGAGGACTGTCTGTTTCATGTTGGGCCACCAGTAGTTCTGCGTGATCATTAGGCACATTTTGAGGATTCCTGGGTGGCCGGCGGTTTGTGAGTCATGGTGAAGGGAAATTACTCCCCTCCTAAGGCTGTTGTCTGCCACGACAACCAGGCGGCTGCTGTGCCACCAGGCTCCGCCGGGCTGACGTTCAAGTGGGTAAGTCTTTGCCCACGTGCTGATGATGGTCTCGTGGTCCCGCTGCTTACTAATGATGTCGTCTTCCATGTCTATGGTTTCCGCGGCGTTGGTGAAGAGCTGTTCTGGGAGCGCAATGACTTCTTCATTGTCTGAGCTGGCGCCATTGAAGTCCGGTCGCTGTGATAGGGCATCCACTCTGTTACTGGCGCCAGGTCGATGTACAAGGGTGACGTTGTAGTCTCCTAGGGTTAGTATGTACCGCGCAATTCGTCTGTTGATTTTCTGGGGTGAGCGGTAGTACTGGAGGTTCTTGTGGTTGGTGACGACCACTACTTGGTGTTGTGCTCCCATAAGAAGATGTCGCCAATGTTCCAGGCCCCGCACAATGGCAAGGAATTCGCGGTCCCATATAGGGTAATTGTGCTCTGCAGCTGTGAAGGTCTTCGAATTGTAACCTACTGGGCGTCATCTGCCTTGGGGGTCGCATTGGTATAGGATGGCGCCTGTCGCATTCTGAGAGGCGTCCACTTCTAGTTCATAGGGGCATGCTGGGCTAGGCTGCCAGAGGACTGGGTCACTGGTGACGATGTTGATTAGTTTGTCAACTGCTTGCGTGCACTCATCTGTCCAGATGAATGGCATGCCTTTCTTCAATAGGCTAGTGAGTGGCTGAGCAATCTCTGCAAAGCCGGGGATGAAGGGCCTCTGGTAGCCGAGTACCCCCAGTGTCGATTGAAGCTCCTTGACACTCTTGAGGACTCTGGGCCATTCTTTGATGCCAGTGAGTTTGCTGGACTCTATGTGAAGAGACTCCCCATCGATGATCAGTCCAAGGTATTCAACACGTCTCTGTTCAAAGAGGCATTTCTGTGGCTTGAGGAAGAATGACTCTGCTTTGAGGAGTTCCAGGAGTTCATGGACTATGTGTCAATGCAGTTCAAGGTCCAGTGGTGTAGCGATAAGGATGTCGTCCATGTAGACGAAGACCATCCTCAGGTATTTTAGCTTTAATGGTCGTAGGAGTCGGTCCATGACCTGCTGGAAGGTGCTCGGGGCGTTGCACTGCCCGAACAGCATCACCTTTGGTTCAAAGAGTCCCTGCGGCATTTTGAACGCTGCCTTCCATTGATCTCCCTCCTTGATGCGCACATTGTGGTATCCCCACCGAATGTCGAATTTGGTGAACAAGGCATGTCCCTCGAGATTCCTGGTTAGCACAGAAATGTCTGGGAGTGGGTATACATCTCGGATCGTCCAGCTGTTGAGCATGTGGTAGTCCTGTACTGGTCTTAGTGAGCCATCCTTCTTTTTAATGAAGAAGAAGGGTGCTGCGTAGGGCGATTTCAACAGCTGGATGTATCCCTTTTCTAGGTGTTCTTGGATCCATTTGTCCACGGCTAGCATCTCTTGTGGGTTGAGGGGGTAGACCTTGCAGTCCAGGGTTGTTGGCGCGTCTGGCTTTAGGGTGATAGCGTGGTCATCTTCTCGTGCTGGTGGGAAGCGCTGGGCTTCTTCTTCCGAGAATACATGCCAGTGTCATTGGTACTCTGGAGGCGTGTCTTGTGCTGTGGGAGCAGTGCGCTGCTGGTGGGCCTTGATGGCCCATTCCTGTGCTATATTGGTGCGATCGATTCGAAGGATGAGTGTGTCTAGAGATTGGCGTGGGTAACCCCAGGGTAAAAATTTTCAACCCACACCCTCACCCACCAAAACCCATGACCCCTCACAAGGGTATGGGTTTTGACGGGTTAGGGTGTGGGTTTCCAGGGGTTTGGTGGGTATGGAAACCCACAGGGGTATGAGTGAGGGTATATTGAAATCTATAAAATCATGTTTACTACTTGGAGGGCTTTACTCAAATTTGATAGCATCCCAATCTTCACCAAGTTCCTCCTCCTCTCCCTCAATCTCTGGAAGTGCCGTAGCCACTCTGAGATCCCTATCCTTCACAAAACCCAATAAACTCCAAGCCCCAACACACATCAAAGCCCGCATTGACTGGACTGATAGACGAGTACGAAGGTGTGACAGAAGAATACGGCCCTTGCTGAAGACATGCTCAACATCTACAGATGTCGCTACAGAGGTGTTGAGTACTAGTACAGCATTTGCTTGGCCTAAATTGAAAGGCACTCACCCGGTATTGAGAGGTAATCCATTGCCATCCTTGAAAGCGTTGGGTATACATTCCGTCGCTCATGCCACCATGCAAGGACATCTGGGACATACTCCAGATCAGTGCTGAGGAAACGTTCAAGTTCATCTCGTAGATCCGAGGGTTTGGGCGCAGAAAGTGCAGGAAGGTCATCAAACATGTTTTTCGAAGATGATGGAGCAGCGATCTAGAGAAGGATTACTGTTATTCCAATGCGAAGTGCAAGAGAAAGTGGGGGTCAGCTGCTTACCTCTTCGATCTCGGTTTGAGGTTTGTCAGGTGCATAGCCAGTCTCAAATCGATTGCGGACAATCTTCTCCACCGTAATGATCCAATCTTTCTCCCACCCAGCATCTTGAAAATAACGGAGCTTGTGTCGAGGGTGGAGGACTGCAAATGTGGTCATGGTTACATTGGTATTTGACGACACTAACTATAGATTAAAGTGCTCACTCATAGCGATCCTGTAAACTTCGGAGTGGTCAGTCTTGCTGTAGTATCAATTGAGTGTCTTCTTGCCCATGGCAAGGGCAGCCTGTATTGAGACAGAGTATTGAGAGTCGAAGGTGTTGGTAGCAAGGAGTTCATCAATGCGATCCATGGCAGGGATGACTGTCGCAATGTTTGGTGCACCATTACATGAGAAAAAAAGGGTAGCATCCTTGAAAACCTACAGATGAGGGTAAGTAAATAGGTCGACCAGTATAGTAAATGAAGCGATAACTAGCCTTCAATACTTGGCATAGCTGCTGAGCGATGACCCATTCCTCGTTATCCATCTCATACATCAGCAAAAGGTCTCAGTGACTTGGCGTACTTGACAGCGACCAAGTCACAATCAAGCCACCCAAGCTAGTCAAGGCACTTTTTTGCCTTGATTTTGCCTTGGAAAATAGTGGACCGAGGGCAAGACCTGGAAAGTTCAAGTCAATCAAGACAGATAAGTGACTAAGTATAAAAAGTACTTTCCAAGTACTCGTAAATAAGTTGTCAAGACAGGAGAGATATCACAAGCATTGATCAAGAAAAGCACAAGTTTCGAAATATGTGGAGCCCTGGGTACAGGTAGCAGCAGCCTGTTGTCGTCGCCGCTGCAGCGCCTGCTGCAGATGCACTGCCGCTGCTCTGCACGCGTTGCTGCCATTGTTGCGATGTGCTGCTGTTGCCGCTGCTGTCGTCGGTGCAGCTCGTTGTTGTTGTCGCCGCTGCTGTGCATGTTGCCGATCCGCTGCCGCTGCCGCTGCCGCTGCCGCTGCCGCTGCCGCTGCCGGTGTCGCCTGTGTTGCTGTCGCCATCGCCTGTGTCACCACTATCATCGCATGTGTTGCCGGTGTCGCCGCTGCGGTCACCTGTGTCGCCGCCATTGTTGCCTGGGTCGCCTGTGTCACTGCCGCCTGTGTCACCTGTGTTGCTGCCGCGGTCACCTGTGTCACCTGTGTTGCCACCGCAGTTGCCTGTGTCGCCACCGTCGTCGCTGGTGTCGCCACTGTCATTGCATGTGTCGCCGGTGTTGCCAGTGTTGCCACTGCCGCTGCTGCCTGTGTCACTGCTGCCGTCGCTGGTGTCACTGCCGCTCGCTGGTGTCGCCGCCACCATCGCTGGTGTTGCCACCGTCGCTGTGGCTGTTGCTGGTGTCGCCATCATCGTCACCGCGGCTGTTACTGGTGTTGCTGCTGTTGCCTTGGCTGCTGGTATTGCTGTGGCCGTTGCTGGTGTTGCTGCTATCGCTAGTGTTGCTGCCACTGATATCGCCCCGTCGCCGTGATGTCGCTGGTGTCGCCGCCGTTGCTGCGCCATTGGTGGTGTCACCACCGTCGCCGTGCCATTGGTGGTGTCACTGCCATCGCTGGTGTCGCCACTGTCGCCGTAGCTGTTATTAGTGGCTGCCATCGCCATGGCCATTGCTAGTGTTGCCGCAGTCGTCGCCGCGGCCATTGCTGGTGTTGCCACTACCATCGCCAGTGTCACCAGTGTCACCATGGCCATTGCTGGTATCGCTGTGGCCATTACTGGTGTCACCACCATCGCTGTGGCCGTTGCTGGTGTCGCTGCCGTCATCACCGCAGCCATCGCTGGTGAGCCATCACCATTGCTGGTGTCGCCGCTAATGCTATTGCCACAGCTGCAGCTGCATTTGTTGCACACGTATGCACCTTCGTTCGCACTCATGCTACCCTCATTCGTGTGTGCCGGGGCCAGCCATTGTTGAGTACCTGGAACACATAGTTAGCATATAAGGACTACTATCTTACTTACCTGTGAAACTTAATGCAAGTGCAGTGGTGAAAGAAGCAAGACCAAACCATACGAGAGTCTCTATGACTTGGAGCAAAATCCACGACAACTTGAACAGGAAAAGAGCCCAGTCATCGGCCATGTCACAACGTGACACAAATGCTTGTCAGTGTGACAGCACGAGAAGTTGACTTAGAGCTTTTTCAACTCATGTTCATCCCTCAAGGTCCCTTTGAAAACACCCCAACTTCACCCCAACTTTCAGCTCAAGGCTTTTCTTTTCTTTTTTTTTCGTGTATCATTCCTAACTGACAATCACCTTGTAGGTACACAATACCCTGCCGCTACGTCGCCAACACCCTTCTCGCTCCCAAATGCGAGCCTGGGGTGGTTTCACTGCCACACCACCACCCCCTCCTATGCCTTGCTGCCACGTCGCCACCTCCCTCTCGCTCACCTGGGGATGTTTTTTGTTTTTGTTCATATCATTCCTAACTAACCATAGCCCCCACAGATTTATGACATATGACATCTTGCCGCCACGTTGCCAACACTCCCCTCACTTGTAAATGCGAGGCTGGTGTGGTTTTGCCCCTATGACACCACCACACCACTGCCACTACCCCCTCTTGCCCACAAGCACAAGCTGTGGGCATGGTTTTTTCCTTTTCTTTTTCTTTTCTTTTCTTTTTCTTTTTCTTTCTTTTTTTTTTTTCTTTTTTCCTGTTCATACTACTAATGCACCCTTACTATTCCCTCATAGCTCTACCACCTCCACCTCCAGCCCGACCCCATCACTCGGGATGCGCCTGTGCTAGTGCCATCACTGACCCATGCAGCCAATGACAGCTAGTAGAGAGGTGCGACGTGACATGATGCAACGGATGGGGTGCAAACCTGATGGGCGCTGACAGTGGGATTCACATTGAGCTGCCCAAGTCCATGCTGGTGCCTGAGCCTCTGGGGGTGGCGCGGGCATGGTGATGACCGTGACCATGACCTGGTAACATGAGCTCAGGTAACATTGCCTCCTGAGCTCAAAGGTACGTCTCTTTTTCTGTCAAGTTTTTTTTTATCTATTTAGTCTCTCTTAATCTACAGGAACTGATGACGACGGCAGCAGCACCAACAGTGATGGGGGCATGACCCCATGACACTGTGATGACGACCATGACGACGACCATGACAACTGTACTGCGACCACGACTGCGACTATGACCACGACCCCAACCCTAACCATGACCACAACCACAACCACAACCACAACCACAACCACAACCATGACCACGACCACGACCACAATCCTGACCGTGCCCGCGACCACATTCACAACCACCACACCTCAACCACCATGACCATGACCTTGATGACCGCGATCGCGACAACTGCAGGTGACGATGACCGTGACGACTGCAGGTGACAACGACTGCGATACTGCAACTGTGACGATGACAGCGGCAACATGGCGACAGGGATGATGATGCCTGGTCTAGCAGGCTTGGGGGTATTTTAGTTCACATTAATAACAATGTATATGTAGTTTAAAAAACCAATACAATTAATTTTTAATTTCCTTTGAATGAGGATGACTGCAGGTATGGGTAGTGTGGCAAATTGTACCATGGTGAACCCTAACCCTAATAGAGATAACTGCTCCATAGTGCTCCACAGTGCTCCACAGTGCTCCACAGTACACCATAGTTCTCCATAGTGCTCCACAGCACACCATAGTTCTTCATAGTGCTCCACAGCACTCCATAGTTCTCCATAGTTCTCCACAGCACTCCATAGTAAAGGACCCAACTATGGAGCACTCCACAGTAAGGACCCAACTATGGAGCACTGCTCAGAACATACCCTTCACTATGGCCACTATGGCACTATGGGTCACTGTACAGTGCTCCTGTAGTCTACTGTAGCTGATGTACAGTTTGCAGATGCACATGCAACCACCAAAGAGGCAGTC
Source organism: Russula sp. MG48 (assembly GCA_003313725.1). Lineage (NCBI taxonomy): Eukaryota > Fungi > Basidiomycota > Agaricomycetes > Russulales > Russulaceae > Russula > Russula sp. MG48. Next base: position 3,795 of record QLOS01001019.1, on the reverse strand, counting down.
TAGCATTGGTGGAACATCCAAGGCCAAGCGTCCTTCGGACACCATTGGAAACAAACAGTATGTCCCAGTTCACATCTTCATGAAGACCCACATCATCTAACATATGCTCAAAGTCATCAAGGACTTTCTGGTGTCCCAACAGCCTTGCTGCCTCTTCGTGAGGAAGTTGGGCTTGCCGGTGCGGATTGGGCCACCTTGGGACCAGAGTGGCAAGCCCTCACTGCTCTGTGGCTTCGCGCCAAAGCCTGTGCATCCAAGTCTGGTCGGACAGATCTCACCATGGATGAGATATCCTCCTCCTCTATTCCTGATGAGTGGAAGGAGTGGATAATTGCGAAGATAAACAAGACCCTTGCTAGCCCCCCATCGGATACATTTGGACAAGTACTCACAAACTTCCTCAGCAGATTGAAACCATTGGTATTCAAGGTTGGGGGTACAGTCATCACCCAAGTGTGGTGCCGCCCCGGAAAGATGGGCATTGTCGGACTTATGCTTTGTCTCCGTTGGCAGGCTAAGTATTCAGGCACTGGACATGATTGGAAAGCAAATATAAAATGTGTGGAATGTATTTTCAATGCAATTGTAGCTTACCCAGACCTGTAAGTCAATTACATGTTGTCATTTGTGCCACAAACACCAACTGATTTGTGTAGGCAAAGGGAAAAGCGCAGGGGCATTCCGAGTGGGGGAGCTACAAGCCGAGCAAGGAAGCGTAGTTAGATTTGATTCCGACTTGCGCCACCATCAGAACACCATAGCTCCATTTGCGTATTTATTTGTGTACCATATACGGCCTAGAGCAAGGACAATATCTCTGAGAAGCACCTATCATTATCTAACCACATTTGTGTATATGATTTAAGAATTTAAAACACATTTATATGCTTGAGTTGTTCAGATTACAGGTGGGGACCGTTGGAATGGCCATATAAATAATCTATTAGTAATAAATACAATGCCAGAATTGGACGTGTCGGCTGTGAGACTTGCAATGGATGGATCAGCCACAACATGGGAATCCGAACTAAGATGTGACGTGAAAGGCCGCCGACCCGCATTTGGTCCGTTTGTTTTTCTTTTCAACATCCTATAATGTCCTTCCCCGACCCCCAACAGGCACCAGACGCATTCAGAGATTACCTCAAGTCAGAGAATCTCGATGAATGCCTCATGGTCTTTGGCCTTTACCAGACCCAACCCAGAAAGGCGTCCAATGACAGATTGGATGAGACCGAAGTCACTGGATGGTGCAACCAGATGGACCTGATTTTGGTAAGTTCATTTCATTATACAATCCTCCAAGCTGACACCTCAACTTGATATACAGGCCAAACTTGCTCACACAAAGAGCGACCATCCCAAGTACTCTGGGATCTCCACCATGCTCAGGGACCTGTGCTCACAGGCCGTGGTTGACATGGATGGCCATCTCTCGATGCAAAAGGCAGCGGACGCCATTGCCAAGCAGAAGCGCGAGGAGGAGGAGCACACCAGGCAAGAACAAGAGGAGAGAGACCAAAGCGAGAAGAAGCGCAAGGTGGAAGAAGGTCGGGCAAAGATCGCGGCCGCCATGCGTGAGATCGCCCTGCAGAAGAAGGCCCTGGAGGTGATTGAGGGGCCAGCGGAAGGCGGGGACACGGATGAAGAAAATGACGACAACGACAAGGAGAATGAGAACGATGGCAGCGAGTCCCTCGCTGACCAGCAGGAGGTATGTATCTGACTTTATTTCTTCTATTCTCTGCTCACAGCACACAACTGCATCAGGACACCAAGAAACTCACAAAGCGGCAGCTCGACCAGCTGGAGGCACGTCAAAAGCTTCCTCAAGTCACACATAAGACTGTAAGGAATTTTGTTTATTCCCTTGAGGTGTCACTCACAACATATGCTTGACAGCCTTGCCAGCTTTGCCAGAAGAGCAGCGAAAAATGCATTGGACCTCAGGGACTTGCTTGCGACCTCTGTGCTAGGCAGAAGAAGAGTTGTAGCAACGGTGAGCTAATCTCATTATGTGAAATATCTGACATGACATATATTTTAGGTCGCTCTCATGGTTAAGAGGTGGTGGTGAAGGAGGAGCTGGGCACCTCTTCTGCGCTGGTGCCCCGGAAGCGCAAGGCATGCATTTCCGTCGACGCCGGTCCCCTCTGGTCACTTGACCAGCTCAAGCTCGACGATGACGCTGGTGCGTCCACCCACTCGGTCGGAAAGCGTGCAAAGACATCCGCAAACTCCTCGAGTGTTCGATTTGATGGAGTTGTCATCCTGAAACCAACGTGCTGGTCCACGCGTGTTGCAAAGGCAACAAGTTTGAAGAAGGACATCTCATATGTGTGCCAGCGCATTGGAGAGGAGCTGGCTGTCGTTGCGTGGTTGTTCTCAGACTTCGTGAATGCATTCGAGTAGAGATGACATCCTTATTTTATATCAACTGACTTTTACATACTGCTCTCTCGCTATCGCACAGATCTCTTTAGTTTTGAACATAGCAACTTTATTACACATAGTCCAACCATACTATCGTCCACCAGTAGTTCGTATTCACCACTGGTTTGTATTCTTGAAATATCTCAGTGTCTGCTGCACGGATTGACTTCGGTCTTGAATACAAACATGTTCATATGTACTTCAACCAGTCCCACGAATAAAATATAGGGTATTCTGGGTAGCAAGTGGATACCATTTTCCGAACATTGTCACGCCAGCCATCTTCCAGCTGTGTCAGACTTCTAACATTTGACAGGCACAAGCCACTGGCATCAGCGTCACAATCACTGGCGTTGCATCCTCCAGCACTGGTGTGGCTCTCCTCACATCCCCTGACATGCTTTGATATCCACAACATGCCTATCAAGATCCTGAATATGAGAACAGAATTCAAGCAACCATTCTAGGGGTTTAGGAGGGGAAGTATGCAAACTTGAAGGAGGTAGCACACAAGGAGACTCGGAATGTGAGAGTGCCTCGTTAAAGGCTATACCACTCTATGTGGCCGTGCAAAGGGAAGCACAAGGTGCCACATGAGGCTGTGGCAAAAAAAGGGCTTCTCAATCCCCAGGAAAAGGGCCCAGGCATCCTCATTGAGTGGATGGAACAACATGCCAGTTCAGGCATTCCATTCGACCACTGTGCTGTCCGCAACTATGTATCTGATATGGCAGGCACATGTGCCGGCAGAAACTGGTTCACTAGGTTTTCCAAACGACATCCAGAAATTGTTTCTGTGAAACCTGTAAAATGAGATTGACACAAAATATGGTGGTATTCCACCTGAACATATCTACAACTATGACAAGAAGGGCATTCAGCTTGGTGGTGGACAAAAGAATTCCGGATGTGTCTATCTCTACATGTGTAGCCACCATAGCCGCTACAGAATTAGCAGTGATAATCTTGAACTTGTTACTGTCATCAAATGCACTTGGGCTGTGGGCAATGCCTTTCCTCCATCATTTGTTGTGTCGCCAACAGAATTTTTTGTTTTTTTGAATCCAAATTTGTATTCCGTGGGTGTTGCCAACAGATGTCATGGTCAATGCAATCAGCGGAGTCTCAATCATGCCAGTGTCATGTGTGACAGTATGAACCAGTGGTGAAATATGAACTACTGGTGGACGATAGTATATAATAAGAAAGAACTGAGTACATGCTAGAAAAGACTGAATGATGCCCCAGGGTCAGAAATGTACGCTCCCCTGTGTGAAGAGATGGACAAGGTTGTAGGCCGATTGATATTGAATGAGCGTATCATCCAAGAATGGCCACTCAAGGGCCCACCATGTCCAGGTA
>QLOS01001015.1:0-31208 GCA_003313725.1 Russula sp. MG48 | reverse complement strand
GCTCGGTTTCATCCCTGCTGACACCTCGTGTCCTCCGCCCTCCAGTTGGTGAGTGCCTGCGCTCGCTCGCTCTGTTTCACCCCTGCTGACACCCCGCATCCTCTGCCCTCCAGGATGTGAGTACCTGTGCTCACTTTCTCGGTTTCACCCCTGCTGACACCTCACGTCCTCCACCCTCCAGTCTGTGAGTGCCTGTGCTCGCTTGCTCGGTTTCACCCCTGCTCATACTTCACACCCTGTGTCTCCACCCTGCAGACTGTGGGTGTCCTTTCCATATAAACAACTGACCACTGCTCTTATTCAATTACCAGGTAAAATATGCTATGTCATTGCCAATTATCAAACAGGTGGCACTCTCATGTTACTAATATATGGTCAAGCTCCTGATATGCATGTCTTTCTAGTTTTCTTCTGGCAATAGATGCCATCTCATACTTGGTATTTGTTTTTATACCTCTTGCCACTATCTTTTAACTTCATCCCAGGTATCATTATGATTTTGAAGCATGCTACCATGCTATGTGTTTCTAGCACTTCACAGGTGTCACTGGCAGCTCTCACTCAAGCAGAGTCAGACTATCAGAAGTCAAACACTGGCTTGCAAGTTGCTCAATACTTTACTGCAGTTCCTGAAGAGTATTCTGTTCAGGACTTTGTAGATTTTATTGTTATGCACCCCATCTTTTTCTCATGACTCTATTGTCATGAATGTTCCCCACTTACCACTAACATGTATTATACTGATTGTCCTGGCCTGCTGAGCTGAGCACCTAGGTTCCTTTTCTGACTGAATTCTTGTTACAGTGCAGTGATAGATGTTACATAGTATTGGTTAGGTTACACAATCACAGTCACAGTACCTTGCCTAAAGGTCTGAGTGGCCAAATGGGGACAACTTGGGCATGCCTGCCCTTATGGAGCATCCATGCAAGAGCTGTATGTAGCATGCATAGCCTCTTCCTGTCAGGCTCTCAACCATGTACTCCTCTATCTTCATATTAATGGTGGTGGCTGCAGCCCATTGGGGGTGGCTAGTGCCTTACATCCTTGCTGCACCATCACTGCAGCAGTCCCCACTGCTCCACCAGCTGCCATTTGGTGGCATTTCGGAGGTGACCTATGCTCGAGTGCTTTGCTAAGTACTCTTCTGCTGCCATGTACCAATTCATATGTCCATGTCCGCTCAGGAACAAACTCATGCAATCCGTAAATATCATCATCTCGCACTCTCCTGCTCAGACAGGCAGGTGGCTGGCTGGCTGATTTCATTTCACCTTGCGGACATTGTCGGTTGTGGTGCCAAAGTTCTCAGAATGTCCTCACACACACATACTGGTTCGTTCCGTGCGATGACAGGTGCTGCGAGATCGTCGTTGCGTTTCGGGGAAGTCACGAGCTCGTGGATATGGTCATCGGTACGCCCGTGATATATATAATGCGTGCAGTCTGAAACACCTTCCTCACTTCATTGTTGTCTTTTTTGCAGGTGGAAACCTTGTTCTGGCCCCACTGGTGTCCCCTGGCATAGAGAAAAACACGACCTCAGTGCACGCCGGCTTCCTCGTGTCGTACAATTCCGTGTGTGGCGCGGTGCTCTGCGCCGTGTGTAGACAACTCGAGGCGTTCTCGAGCTCATCACCACCGGTATGTACGGCTTCCCCGCCGAACTTATGTACCTGGTTAACGAATCACGTAGGACACTCGCTGGGTGGCGCGCTCGCGTCCCTTGCAGCCTTGTCTGTCAAGTTGAATTTTCCGTCGGTGGCCATTCAATTGCTCACATTTGGGGGTTGTCACTGATGGAAAGTAAATAGCTTTTTATGTGTTACGTGGAGGCCAGCCGCGCACAGGTGACACCGCGTATGCGGACCTTCTCGAGGCAACCGTTGGACGCGACAACTTGAACACCTTTCGTTTTTCCCTGCTCTCCCACATCACGTGACTCTGATCACCAGCTGTCCATACCTGGGGTACGTATGGCTTCCCTCTCAGTTTATTTGTGCGTTCTCGAGCCACCTAATGTCCACCTTCCAGATGGGGTCCCCACCATGATACCAGAATACCTTAGATATGACCATCAGTGTGTACCTTCCATGCTGTGGCTATTTGACGGCATTACTTCGCATCTTGCACATTCCCCTGCGCAAGTGAATATTGGCGATTCCGGGAACCGTGTGAGTTTCGTTGCTGGCGTCTTTGAACGTGCCTTGCCTTGACTTGTAGGTACTGTGTAGCGAATGAGTCAATGGTCCGTTATTGCGAAGGTCAGGAAGATCCAGAATGCAGTCATTCAATACGTAAGAATGACCTGAATGAATTGGATGCTGTGTACATGCGCGTGATGTGGGACTATGTCGCGCCTGTACTGCACTGTAGTAGAGATGCTCAGCATCATTCGCAAAGTGATGCAGCTTCGTCGTGCCACCGCAGGGCGAGATGACGCTGGAGCCACTGGTCATCAGCGCGTACAATGTGTACCTGTACCTGGCAGACGTGCTGTCCAGACTGACGTACCCGAGCGAAGAGCCACTGGACAAAGACGAGGCAGCACTGGCGAAGCGTGACCTGTACGCCATCCTGTTCAATGGACGCTCCAACACGTTGCCTCACGACGGCGGCAAGCTCGTCCTGACGATGGGGTCGAGTCGACATACCCATATTGCCAGCTACTTCTGTGCCTTGACGCCGAGGCATTCCTGCACGTGCTCGACCTCGCGTTCAAAGACGCGTACTTGAACGAGATGAGTGGCAGTGCGAGTCAGCTTGTCATCATCAAGATCCTCCTCGAGATTCTCACCTCATCCTCATCGTTGTCATCGCCGCTGCCGCTGCCTGCTCCGCTTCCGCCCGCCATACGGACGTTCATGCACATCTTCGTCGCGCGCAACGTGCCCAAATACCCGCAGTTTATCCAGATGGCGCCAAGTGTGCTGCATGCCATCCTAGTCGGTCTCGCGACAGACGCGGACCGGAGCACGCGCGAGGACCGCCAGCTTGCGGCCGAGTACCCTCTGACCGCGTATACCCCGCACGAGAGCGAGTGGCTGCTGCAGCTGTTCAAGGACGGTGGGTTTTATTGGATCCTGTGCACGTGGTACCGCCAGTAAGGATGATGGTCACCCTTGCTCCTCGCACATCTACATGATCTAGATGTGCATCCACCCAAGCTGTTTGCAAGTGCCGACGAGATTTTCACCGCCACCGCCCGAATCTATTCTGATTCTGTGCCGCACGACAACGACGATGACCCACGTGCGATCGTCGCAACGACGCTGCTCGAGCTTTTGAACGCCAGCGTGATTGACATGGCGCGCTTCCTGGATCACCACACTCCACAGCTCCACGAATGCGTGATAGATTTGATGGGGTCCGACGCCGATCACAGACACTTCGCCTACCTGCGCTGTCTGCTCGGCCCACCGTCCGCAGACGACGACCTCGCAGTCGCAGTCGCGGTCGGGACCATCTGCGGGTGTGCCACTGTGGCTTCGCAGCGCGTACATTGCGCTGCTGTGCAAAATCGACCCCGCGAGCGCCATACTGTCTCTGAAGTACCTCCCGGCTGAGTTTCTGCAGGGGACAACGCTCTGTGGACATGCGAGGAGCACGAGGTTTTTGACGCAGCGTGTGGGTGCTCGATTGGAGAGGTGATGCTGGAGAAGGTGGAGGCGTTCGGGGCGCGCTTGTCGGCGGCTGTTGATGTGCTCCTCGTGCAGGGCGTGGCGGCGTCGGGGCAGTAGCAGCTACAACGTCACCCGGAGAGCCTGGAGGTGATCAGGCGGACGGGTGTGGCCATCTGCGTAGAACGTTCGAACAAGCAGGTGTCAGCGGCAACGACAACGACAACGATACGGAGGACGATGCGCCAGCCGAAGAATCGTGGTTCCAGCTATTGCACATGCAGATTGCCACTGTGCAGGCTGTTTCGGCTTGTTCCCCTCCAGCCGCGGAGCATGACGATGATGACAAGTCCCCGTCGCTCCGAAATCCGACGACGTTGCACTCACCCATGCGGACGACATCCTCCGCCCTTGTCCCGGCTAGCGCTGTGCGCGGCCACGGTCGCGGCTGTTCACGCGTCTCGTTAAGACGATGACAACGACGTCGGTGTTACGGCTCGAGGGGCCGTGGGCACGACTTGTGCAACTAGGCGTGAGGCAAGAGTGAACACGTGCGAGGGCAACGAGCACGTGGTCCTGAGCGAGACACTTTCAGTGGTCTCGATGACGTCAGAGTAAAGCAGACTTTCGGAGTAGAACGACTAAGTCACGGGCGCTTGTGACTTCAAGGTTCAGAGCTAAGTCGTTGCAGCCGACTTAGAAAGGCGTGAGAACAAGCAAGATAGTGCCGGGCGAGCACTAAGGCAGAGATAGGGCAAAGGGGCAGTGGGAGCGTCTTAGAGCGGCAAGCTCAAGAGTCGAAGCAAGGTCAGGTCTCGAATTAAGAAACTAAGTCAAGCTTAAGGCTTGACTGGCGCAAAGGGGGCTCCTTATATAGGGAGCTACAAGAGGCACGTGCTAACTACTACCTGAGTCATAACGATGGTAGTGAGTCAGTCCAAGGTCCGGAGCTAAATATAGTAGTGGAGCGATGGCCACATCGCTCCACATGAGTCATGCACGCTCCACAGGCGTCATATCGTACAGTAAGCGGAATGAGGTCAGTACGAGTCACACGTAGGTAAAGGTAAGCATAGGGGCGTAAGCAACAGGAGAGAAACGGTCCGCAGTCCGCAAGGGAGATCGTAACAGTCGGCGGGCACGGGACGCGGGACGTGATACACGCAGTTCCAGACAATCTTGACGAGGATGGTGGATGCGTACCGTGCGGGGGCTCATTATCACCAAACGCATACTCGACCGTGATGTATTTGAGCCAGTTGAGATGGCTGCGCGAGCATGTGGGTGGGCGTCGCGGGCGGGGACGTGTGCAGGGTGTCAGTGGCTGCTGTTGATTCCTGAGAAGGAACAAGATCGAGTACAAGAACAAGATGGCGCTGTGGGGGTGGAGGATCGTGGTGCTGGGGAGCCCTCGAGTCGGGGGAGTTCCATCCATCCAGCAATGTACAGTACATTACATGCACATATTTGTTTTTTTGCATTGGCATTTCTGATGCTGTTCGAGTTGATTACATGTGTTGTTTTTATTACAGTAGCCGTGGCAACTGGCCACCTGCGCAGACAGGCCAGAATGGCAGCGAGACAGCGCAAATACTAGTGTATGCGCATGTTTGAAGTTCAATTACCCGCGCTGTCGGATCCACTCGCTGAACGCTCGCGCCTCGTGGAATGCTCGAGGAGAGTTTGAGGGCGCACGTTCCTCAGCTAGCTCTTGTGCGAGTGCTTTCAAAGATTGGACCTAGGCAGTGAGCAAGATTTGCGCCAACTGCGGACGGTGTTATACTGCTGTTGTATGCTCCAACTTGGTCAGTATTCATTGCGTGCCTGAATAGATAGATCAGTGACTGCGGATAATTGAGGTTTCACGGAGCGCTCAAGCTCTTTTGCCAGGGCCGAGGGTGAGTGCCACGGCACGGTCGAAGTCGAAGCATGCCCTGCCACATCATGAACTGCAGACGGGCTGCATAGCTTAACTTATCATGTTCTCTGTCCAAACAGAGGTCATTTGGACGCTGCACGCTTGTACGAGCCGGCAGCCTACGGTAGAACTAGTTGTAATGTGGCGCTAAGTATCAAAACGCCCTGGCGCTTCCCTCCTTAGATGCTCTTGTTTCGACTGTATTGTATACAGTATCACTCCCCCACTTGACTTGAGCGCTACCACACCCTCCTCCCTTTCCTTCTCGCCTCACTTTGCTCTTCCCACCTGCCATTGTGTTGCAGGGTATATATATCTTCTCTGTTTCAGGGCTCTGTCGTAGCTGAATCTGAGGGATGCCACTGCCACACCATTAGGGCTCTCCCGGCTCTTTCTCCACCCGACCATCTCGTGCCTCCACTCCTACACTCCCCACACCTCGTCCAGGCTCCTCCGCGACGAGCACGCTCCGCCCTGCGCGGCGTCTCGCCCATCCCGTCTAGCTTCTCCACCCTTTTGCCCGGTTTGTCGTCGTCCGCGCACATCCCCTTCCCCCACCTCCCAGGCACGGGGAACCACAACTTTCCCTTCCCACGTACAAATGGGCACCACCCCGCCGCTGGTGCGCGCTCAATATTCCGATGGATGCATCTGCACACTCTCGAACTGCACCTTTTTGCGTGGTCATCGAACAAGGTGCAGGCCATGCTCGGTGCGGCGGCCCCCGGCACACACACGGTCATGGTGGCGAACAGGCTCATCAGCATCAGCATGGAAGGCGGGCGGGTGCTTGTGTTTGACTTTAAGCAGACGCTCAGGTGCATATGCGGAGACCCCGCCGTGGGTGAGCCACAGGATTTTTACTTTTTCACCCTTTTCTCATTATTGCATGGGTTTGTTGCAGAAACGACAGTCGGTGTGGTGACGGCTCTCGCGCTCTCTCATGACCACACCTTCGTCGCGGGAGGCCACGCGACCGGACACATCCAGCTGTTCGACCTCAAAAAGCCTCACGTGCCCGTGCGCTCTATCCTGCCGACGACGCTGCGGCCATTGCGTCGGGCCGGAAAGAAGGACACCTGCAGGGCTCGCGCATCGTCAGCGCCGACTAGACGGGACTGGCGTTCTACCACAGTCTCGGCAAGGCGCTCTTCGTCGAGGCATCGGATGTGTTGCGGATATTGGGAAAGTACCTGAACGAGGAAGCCGTCGTTCCTGGACAGCCGCCTCTGCAGCAGCAGCACCACCACCACCACCACCACCGACGACGCGCGTGGCACACCAACACGATCCTCACCATGGCGCCCCTGCCGCTCGGCACGGCGCTACATCCGATGGACGTGTAAAATGTGATGGCACTCCTCACAGCTGCCAAATTAGTCATCGTTGGGCTCAAGCCAATGCCCAAGACGTGGTATCGCAGGCACCACAACGAGGACGACGAGCAGATGGGCAAGGGCAAGTTTCGCACGGCCCTGGCGTGGTTTCCAAGCGTTGTACCTCCTGGTGCTCCTCCTCCACCCGCCACCACGCACACCATCCCCGCGCCAGCGAAGAAGGACGGCGCCGCCCCCCACGACACCCATGCTCGTGTACTCATGGGGCTCCTCTCCGGCTTCTTCTGATCTCCGAGCTCAAGACGCTGGAGAGATTTATGAGCCAGCGCATGGGCAAGGTGACGACGGTCGAGGTTGGGCGGCTCGTGTTTGAGGAAAAGGCGTGGTGGAACGCGCGGGATATCATGCATGCCGTACAGTGGTTAAACGCCAAAGTGGGTTCTTTCTCCAGGCAGGATCTTCGCCACTCGTGGTCTGTGCTGAGCGACTTTGCACCTTTTATAGCAAATTCTTGAGGTCACTGCATCCGCGCTGGGGGTGTATGACGTTCAGACGCGAGCGCTGGTCGAGCATGTTCATTTCGATCCGGCTTTACTTCTCTCGCCTTCGATCGGGCACACTATCAATAGGGCGTTCTCATACCCGGACGCGACGAGTGATATTGCCAATAGCGTGCACACCTATAAGGGCAAGATCTTCCTTCTCGTAAGCGCCTACTCATTTCTGTCATGCCCATGGCGCTTATAATATAATTTATTTCGCAGGGCCGTGATGAGCTACGGATGGACACGCTACTCATGTGGGCGGACCACATGCTCTCGTTTGTGGAAAGCAGCGACTTTCTGAGCACGACCGACCTCACGCGCTCGTACTACCTCGGCACAGCTCCCGGTAACAAGAACGGCCTGCCCGAAGACCAGCCGGAGCTGAAAAAAGTCGTAGGAGAGAAGCTGATGGTCGCGTCGACGCGATACGCTTTTTCGGAAGATCGCATGACGGACGGGACGTACCACACTCCAGACAGGTGCGGCATCGATCGCACGTCGCTGTTTGAAAACCTGGTCGCGACCTGCGCGCGCGCCTGGATCGCGCTCGGCGACCTCGAGTTCCCCTTCGAAGATCTTTTCTAGGCGATGCCGGTATCGCGCCGATATACCTCAAACGGTTCGAGACGTTCGTGCTCGAGCACGATGTGCGTGCCGTTGGAGAGAGGGGTCGCGCCTCCAAGGACTCGTCGATGGGTTCAACCCAGGTTACTCTATCATACATGATCTGCTATATGTACTACTTGTTCTGTGACTTCCTCATCATGTGACCTCTGACCTCCCTATTCCACCGTCGACCCGCGCATCGCGTAACGGCTGAGCGCGTTGCATTCGGCCAACGGAAGCCCCGACAGTGCCGAGCGCGTCATCTGGCACATCGACCAGGTGGTCCAGCTCTGCCAGACGCACCACCTGTACGACGCACTCATCTACGTGTACACGCGCGTGATGCGGGACTACGTCGCGCCTGTGGTAAAAATGCTCGGTCTCATTCGCAAAGTGATGCAGCTTCATCGCTCGGCCGCGCCGCCGCCGGACGAGACAATGCTGGTGCCGCTGATGGTCAGCGCGTACAGGGTGTACCCGAACCTGGCGGACGTGCTGTCCGGACTGACGTACCCGAGTGAAGAGCCGCTGGACTCGGACGAGGCGGCGCTAGCGAAGCGCGACCTGTATTCGTCGTCTGCTCCGCTTCCGCCCGCCGCGCGGACGTTCGTGCACATCTTCGTCGCGCGCAACGTGCCCAAGTACCCGCAGTTCACCCAGATGGTCCCGAGCGTGCTGCATATCATCCTGGTCGGTCTCGCAACTGACGAGGACCGGAGCACGCGCGAGGACCGCCAGCTTGCGGCCAAATACCTCCCGTCCGCGTATACTCCGCACTCGAGCGAGCGGCTGCTGCGGCTATTTGAGGACGGGGGTTCTATCGGATCCTGCGCACGTGGTAACGCCAGGAGGGACGGTGGTCGCCCTTGCCTCTCGCACCTACACGACCCGGACGTACATCCACCGAGCTGTTCGCAAGTGCCGACGAGATCTTCGCCGCCGCCGTCGTGTGGGCGCTTGATTTGGAGGGGTGACGCTGGAGCTGCGCTGGAGAAGGTGGAGGCGTTCGAAGCGCGTTTGTCGGCGGCTGCTGGTGGGCTCCTCGCGCGGGGCGATGCGGCGGCGGCGTCGGGGGGGCTGCTGCTGCAACGGCACCTGGAGAGCCTGGAGGCGATCGGGCAGACGGGCGTGGCCATCTGCGTAGAACGTTCTTCGAGCAAGCAAGCGCCGGCCGCAACGGACGACGACGACGCGCCGGTCGAAGAATTGTGGTTCCACTGGCAGCTGTTGCACACGCAGATAGCCACCGTGCAGGCCGTTTCGGGGTGTTGCTCCCCCTGCTGCGGAGCACCGCGACGACGACGACAAGGAGTCCCCAGCGCTCCGCACTCTGACGACGTTGCGCTTGCTCGTGCAGACTACGTTCTCCACCCTTGTCTCGGTTAGCGCCGCACGCGGCCGCGACCGCGGCGTATCCTTTCCGCAGCTGTTCAAGCCTCTCGTCTCGACGACAACGACGGCATCGACATCAGCGGACGCGGGACACGGGACATGATACACGGGGTTCCGGACGATCTTGACGGGGATGATGGAGGCGTACCGCGCGGAGGGGGCCATGCTCGTCATCACCAAGCGCATGCTCGACCGCGATGTGTTCGAGACGGTTGAGATGGCTGCGCGGGCGGGGACGTGTGCGGGGTGTCGGTGGCCTGCGAAGGAAAAGGAACAAGAACAACGTGGCGCCGTGGTGGGGGTGGTGGATCGTGGTGATGGTGGGGGGGAGTGTTCTATTTTGTTTTCTAATAGCTGAATATCCACATTCATAAGCTGATTGATGGTGGGGGGGATCGTGGTGATGGTGGGGGGGAGTCCTCGAGTCGGGGGAGAGGGAAAAGTACCATCATGCGGAACGGAATTGCATATCATAGTTCATGTTTGCCAACACCTTTAACTTATTTAGTTTTTTCTATCCATCTCGGCAATGTACAGCACATTACATGCATTTATTTGGTTTTTTTACTTTTGCTTTTCTGCTGCTGCTCGAGTGTGTGATTACATTGGTTTTTTTTTACTAGAGTAGCCTCAGGGCCGCCTGTCACGCTTGGCAACCACCGACAAGACGTGCAGTGAGGCATTGTACTGTACCGTACTGTACGTCGACAGCCATGGTACCAGGTTTTGCTACTGGCACGCCTGCGCACACACACCAGAATGGCAGCGAGACAGTGAGAGTTGAGAGAGTAATAATGGTGTGTGCGCATGCGCGTGTTTGAGGTTACTCGCGTGTCTGCGACGACGAGGAAGGAAATATCTCCACCCGCTGGACGCTCGCGCCGCGTGGAATGTTCGAGGAGGCGCGCACGTTCCCCAGCTAGTTCTCGTACTGATATCCGATTTCAAAGACCGTGAACATGGCCTGGTTCTAGGCCGTGAATAGGTATTTGCGCCGACTGCGAATGGGTTGTTGTACTGCTGTTATATGCTCCAACTCGGTCAGTATTCGTTGTGTGTTTGAATAGATAACGATCAGTAACTGCGGATAATTGAGGCTTCGCGGAGCGCTCAAGCTCTTTTGCCAGAGCCAGAGAGTGAGTGCCACAGCGTGGTCGAAGTCGAAGCATGCCCTGCCACATCGTGAACTGCGGACGGGCTGCATAGCTTAGCTCGCCGTGTTATTTTGTCCAAACAGGGGTCACCTGGACGCTGCGCGCTTGTACGAGCGAGCAGTAGAACTAGTATGCGGCGCTGGAGCAAAACGTCCCGGCGTTTCCCTCTTGCTAAAGGTGGCATGGTCGTGCTTATTGTAGACGCTCTTGTCCCTGAACACGGCTCACTCGCGCAGCTTTATCCTCACCCTTCGTCGCCAATATTAAATCCCGCCCTCCAATGTATCCCGCCCCACTGCCTTCCCCGGATCGCCTTTCCCCAGACCCTAGTTCTCCCAAGCTACTTGACTTGAGCGCTACCACACCCTCCTCCCTTTCCTTCTGTCTCACTTTGCTCTTCCCACCTGCCTTTGTGTTGCAGGGTATATATATATCTTCTCTGTTACAGGGCTCCGTCGTAGCTGAATCTGAGGGATGCAAATGCGCATGGTGACACCCCCGCCGCCGGATGATGGGCCGGTATACCTGACCATCGTGCATCCATATCCGCTCAACGCGAACCTGGAGCTACTTGCTGACAGGCGCGCGCTCGCACTATGGCTGGCGTGTTGCACGAGAAACGTGGACGTCTTGCTGGCCATATTTCACAACCCGACTGTGAGTTTCGGATTCTTGATTCAATTGTAACCCGTACCTCCATCGTCGATGCGATGCAGAGCCCTTTCCTTACTAATGCGTCGTTAGTCGCCAGGAACTGTGATCATCGAAGTGGATCGGGGCTTTGACGGGTTCAAAGACTTGCTGGGGATGCATTTATGGTCAACATTTCTGTTGAACCCGACACAAGAAGAGTTGGGCATGACGTCAACAGTATTCCGCCATACTGGCCGTTTGGTAGAGATGAATGGTGGGTCAAGTAGTTTCAGCATTACTGTTGTTCATCCGTCATCAGGCTGGGAGCGTGTATCGATCGAGGAGCACTGGTTCCAAGGTTGGAGTCCTAACAATTCGTGAGCAAGGTCCAAGTTGGGGGGGTGTTCATAGCTCACCATCTTTCTCCTTTAGCAGGATCAGGTACCCATACCCGAAAACTGCAGATGTGCCTCCGAGGTCACAGGAAATGAGCCGCCGTCTTCCGCCAGGGGCCTTTCCGGTCCTACCCCCTCCGCCAACTCACGTCTCGGATCCTCCACTGATTCCTGTCCTAACCCCTCCGCCTCCTCGTGTCTCGGATCCTCCGCCGATTCGCGTCACGGCCCCTTCGCCAATTCGTGTCTCGGACCCTCCGCCGGCGTCAATAGGATGGCGCATCCTCTTTTTCATTTTTCTCTTACTAGCCTGGATTGGTGGAATGGCTTGCAGCTAGAAATGGTAATATTGAGCTGAGACCCATGCGTAGTCCATGTTGTCTGTATAGGAGGAATTTACGGAGTAAGGAATCGTGGCTTTGCGGGAAGTCTGAGCTCAATCCATCACCCATCTCAAAAATCAGGTTTGTCTTGTTGTCATCTTACAAAGAATTGGGAGGAGGCGTTCGGTACGCGTTTGCCTACGGCCGTTGACAGCCTGAGGCTCCTCGTGCACGGCGCGGCTGAATCAAGATCAGAGCTGCTGCTGCAATAACACCTAGAGAGCCTAGACGTTCGAGCAAGCAGGCACGGGACAGGCGACGCCCCACATACATTGGATACAGCGCAGAGGGACTCGGAGACCTGCCTGCCTGTGTTCGTAATTACAAAGCACCTGTTTGGTCGAGAGAATCGGCAGATAGCCACCATGCAGGCCGTTTCGGCTTGTTCCCCCCCCAGGCGCGGAGCACGATGATGACGACGAGTCCCCGTCGCTCCGAACTCTGACGACGTTGCGCTCGCTCATGCAGACTACATTCTCCGCTCTCGTCTCGGCTAGCGCCGCGCGCGGCCGCGGCCGTGGCGTATCCTTTCCGCGGCTGTTCACGCGTCTCGTCGAGACGACGACGGCAGGCGCGGGACGCGGGACGCGATACACGGAGTTCCGGACGATCTTGACGGGGATGACGGAGGCGTACCGTGCGGAGGGGGACATGCCCATTATCACCAAACACATGTTCGACCGTGACGTATTCGAGACGGTCGAGATGGCTGCGCGGGCACGGGCGCGTGGGTGGGGATCGCGGGCGGGGACGTGCGGGGTGTCGGCGGCCGTTGCTGATGCCTGCGAAGGAACAAGACCGAGAACAATAACAAGATGGCGCTGTGGGGGCGGAGGATCGTGATGCTGGGGAGCCCGAGTCGGGGGAGCTACCATCCATCCAGCAATGTACAGCTTTTGCTTTTGCTTTTCTGATGCTGTTCGAGTTAATTACACGTGTTGTTTTTATTACAGTAGCCGTGGCAATTGGCCGTCTGCGCAGACACGCCAGAATGGCAGGGAGACAGTGCAAATACTAGTGTATGGGGTTACCCGCGTCGTCGGATCCACTAGCTGGACGTTCGCACCTCGTGGAATGCTCGAGGAGAATTTGAGCACGTTCCTCAGCTAGCTCTTGTGCGAGTGCTTTCAAAGACTGGATCTAGGCCGTGAGCAGGATTTGCGCCGACTGCGGACGGTGTTGTACTGCTGTTGTATGCTCCAACTCGGTCAGTATTCGTTGTGTGCCTGAATAGATAACGATCAGTAACTGCGGATAATCGAGGTTTTCGCGGAGCGCTCAAGCTCTTTTGCCAGAGCCAGAGAGTGAGCGCCACGGCGCGGTCGAAGTCGAAGCATGCCCTGCCACATCGTGAACTGCGGACGGGTTGCATAGCTTAGCTTGCCGTGTTCTCTGTCAGAACAGAGGTCACCTGGACGCTGCGCACTTGTACGAGCCAGCAGTCTACGGTAGAACTAGTAGTAATGCGGCGCTGAAGTATGTCCACCAAAACGCCCCGGCGTTTCCCGCCTGCTAAAGGTGGCTTGGTCGTGCTTTATCGTAGACGCTCTTGTCCCAGTATTAAATCGCTCCTTCCAACGAATGTATTCTATTATCCCTCCCCATTGCCTCCTCCGGATCGCCTTTCCTCAGACCCTAGTTCTCTTTATCCTCCAAGCCACTTGACTTGAGTGCTACCACACCCTCCTCCCTTTCCTTCTCGCCTCACTTTGCTCTCTTTCCACCTGCCCTTGTGTTGCAGGTTATATATATCTTCTCTGCCTCAGGGCTCTGTCGTAGCTGAATCTGAAGGATTCCAAAACCTATGGCGATGCCACCGCCGCTGGATGATGAGCCGGTGTACCTGACCCTCGTGCATCCATACCCGCTCAACGCGAACTTGAAGCTATGTGCTGACAGGCGCGCGCTCGCACTATGGCTGGCGTGCTGCACGAGAAACAAGGACGTCCTGCTGGCCATGTTTCACCACCCGACTGTGAGTTTCGAATTCATTCGATGCAAAGCCCCTTTCTTTACTATTGCGTCGTTAGTCGCCAGGAATTGTGATTATCGAAGTGGATCGGATATTTGACGGGTTCAATGACTTGCTGGGAATGCATTCGTGGTCATCATTTCTGTTGAACCCGACACAAGAAGAGTCGGGTATGGCGTCAAAAGTATTCTACTGCAAATACAATACTGGTCGTTTGGTAGAGAAGAATGGTGGGTCAAGCAGTAGCAAGCAGCATTACTGTTCAAGCTCTTCATCCATCATCAGGTTGGAAGCGCGTATGTATCGAGGAGCACTGGTTCCAAGGTTGGAGTCCTAACAATTCGTGAGCAAAGGTCCAAGCAAGGGATGTTCATAGCTCACCATCTTTCTCCTTCAGGAGGATCAGGTACCCGTACCCGAGAACTACATACTGTGATGTGCCCCCGGAGGCGCAGCCACTGTGCCTCCCCCTTCCGCCACGGGCCTTTCCTGTCCCACCCCCTCCGCTGATTCATGTCTCGGCCCCTCCGCCGACATCCGAGTCAATAGGACTGCCCATGCTCTGTCTCATTCTTGGGGTTTGCTTATTGGTGGAATGGTTTGCAACTAGGAATAACTAGAAATGGTGATATCCCGGACACTTGATTGAATTGGGACCCATGCCTAGTCCATGTTGTCTGTATGGGAGGGATTTACGACGGAGTAAGGAATCATGGCTTTGCAAGAAGTACAATCTCAAACTTTATGAAGGATAGGCAAGTATAAAACGTCAACGATGAGTTCGAAATTAAATGTTGTGCATGTATTTCTCATCTCAAAAATCTTCTTATGAAGAATTGGGAGGCGTTCGGTACGCGCTTGTCTACGGCCATTGGTAAGCCCCTCGTGCATGGCGAGGCTGAATCAGGCATGCTGCTGTAACAACACCTAGAGTGCCTACAGTAGAGCCGATCGGGCGGACGGGTGTGGCCATCTGCGCGGAACGTTCGGGCAAGCAGGCGCGGGCGCGGGACAGGCGACGCCCCACAGCGTAGACTCGGATGGGCCTGCTGATTACATTAAAAATCACCTGCTTGGCCACGGCGTCTTTGGGTCCCCCGGGTTGACCCAGCGGGTGGGGGACATGTGCATTGTGTCGACCGCCGGTGATGCCTGCGAAGCGACAACTTCAAATTCGAGGCTTCAAGCTGGCGTGGGGTTGTGGATGAAGGACTCAATGGGAGTGCTCAGGAGTGACTGCGATTGCAGCCCGTGGTTCTCGTTTGAGTTTTGTCTAGCAATTGAATATGCAACTAGTCTGAGACATTACAGTGCGGTACAGTAAGGGTTATAAAATCACAATTAATTTACTATCGTAAGCGGTACTTCGAAAGGTCCGAGCAGCCAAATTGGGACGACTTGCCTGCCCGCCCTCACGGAGCATCCACGAGCTGAATGTAGCGGCGTAAGCCTTTCCCGTCACGTCGAGCCCCCAACCATGCGCCTCTCTATCTTCGTGCTAATGGTGGTGGCCGCGGCGCGTTGGGGGCTAGGGCCTTACTACGTCCTCGCCGCGCCATCACTGCTGCAGCAGAGTCAGTCCCCACTTCCACTGCTCCGCCAGCCGCCGTTCGACGGCATTTCGGAGGAGACCTACGGCGAGCTCGAGCGCTTTGCCAAGTACTCTTCTGCCGTGTACCAATTCATATGTCCGCGTCCGCTCGGGAACAAACTCGTGCAATCCGTAAGTATACGTCGTCTCGCGCTCTCCCTCGCTCAGGGGGGCAGGCGGCTGTCTGGCTGATTTCGCATTGCGGACAGTTCTCGAATGTCCTCACGCACACGCACGGGTTCGTTGCACGCGACGACAGGCGCCGCGAGATCGTCGTCGCGTTTCGGGGAAGTCGCGAGCTCGCGGATATGCTTATCGGTACGCCCGTGTTATATATAATGCGTGCGCTGACACACCCCGACCTGCTCACTTTGTCGTTTTGTTGATGCAGATGGCAACCTCGTTCTGGTCCCGCTGGTGTCCCGTGGCGTCGAGAACAACACCGCCTCAGTGCACGCCGGCTTCCTCATGTCGTACAATTCCGTGCGTGGTGTGGTGCTCCACGTCGTGCGTGGACAACTAGATGCGTTCCCAGGCTACACGGTCGTCACCACCGGTATGTACGGCTTCTCCGCTGAACTTACTATGTACCTGGTTGACGAATCACGTAGGACACTCGCTGGGTGGCGCGCTCGCGTCCATCGCAGCCTTGTCTGTCAAGTCGAATTTCCCGTCGGTGGCCATTCGATTGTTCACGTTTGGTGCGTTGTCACACCGACGGATGGTAAACAGCTTTTTATGTGTTGCGTGCAGGTCAGCCGCGCACAGGTGATGCCGCGTATGCGGACCTTCTCGAGGCAGCCGTCGGACCCGACAACATCTTTCGAGGTATATAAGTTCCCTTCATGCCTTGCTCTCCCACGTCACATGACTCTGATCGCCATCCTAAGCTGTCCATACCTGGGGTACGGCTTCGGCTTCCCTGCCTGTCAGATGATGTGCGTTCTCGAGCCACCTAATGTCCACCTTCCAGATGGGGTCCCCACGATGGTTCCGGAATACCTTGGGTATCACCATCAGTGCGTACCTTCCATGCTGCGGCTATTTGACGGCATAACCTCGCATCCTGCACATTCCCAGCGCAAGTGAATACTGGCAATTCCGGGAACCGTGTGAGTTTTGTTGCTGCGTCTTTGAACGCGCCTTGACTTGTAGGTGCTGTATAGCGAACGCGTCAACGGTCCGTCGTTGCGAAGGCCAAGAGGATCCGGAATGCAGCCATTCAATACGTAAGAATGATCTGAATGAATTGGATGCCGTACTAAAACGCCTCGGCTAAAATGGTTCGTGTAGCATCGACTGGCATTAATCCAGCGCACGGGATTTATTTTGGGCAGGGTACGACGTTTTCACGTAACGTTGTCCCCACCCATCCTGACGAGTTTTTTTACAGTGATGACGATGGATGCCACCATTTGTCTCTAACTTAGTATTGTAGACCCGTTTATATATTGTTTATCCGTTCATAATACCATATTGGTACGGCATTAGGCTTCGCAGTTGCACGCGACGTGGACGCACCGTGGACACATGCGTCCCTGAATTTCCACGAGCATGTCCTTTTCAATTCACCCCAGAAGCTAACTGTGCGCAAGCGGGTCGTGTGATTTGACACTAACATGCACTCGATCTGGGTTTTTCCTGTCGGATGTTGAATTATTATGCGTTGGGCGACAGGCGTAGCCAGGAGCGACGGGGACTAAGCCTGAAAAGTCGCATTAAAACGGCCTAGCGGCGATGACAAAGCCCAGAACCCTTGACTTGTGTGCGGATCAGGAAGTTTCCCCGTCCTTGGGAACTTGATGAGCGCCCTCCCTCCTTATAACACCTTCTCACCGCCTCCAACAATTGATCTCTTTCCACCACCACCACCAAGACGACAAAAAGGGGAGGAATCAATATCCTCTGTCAAAGCCGCCTCCCGCCCTTGTTTTGGCTACCCGCCCCCCTATCCACCCTAGATCCCTAACGGCTTATCCCATATAATTTTTGGTTTTGGTTTTTTTTTTTTTCTGCCCATCATTCGTCCCCGCCGTAACAGCAACGCTCCCGCCCCCGCGCGCTCCCCCATCCTCCTTCTCACATCCATGTCTCCACGTACCGCACGTCCATTGCTCTTTGTCACGGTCGCCCTCACCGTCATTGGCCTCATGTACTGGGCACCTTCACCCGGCCCCGACTTGTACGGCTGGCGCGGGCCCCGTACACCCGGTGTGAGGTCGCTCGCAGAGCGCGTTCGCATAGAGGAGGCGCGCTATGCAACTACGCTCAATCAACGACAGGGGCTGATCCAGAAGTATGGCCCGACAAAAGAAAATATTCATGCGTGAGTGTACCCCCCTGCCTTCTTCATACCTCTTTTTCTGTATTCTCCTCCGATGGGTATACAGGCGAAAAGGGGAGCTCGATGTTTTCGGGTCCCATTGTGTTTTTTTTTTCTTTCTGGGCGCTCTTGGTCGTGTGGGACAAGTTTGACTGATTGAATTTGAATTGATTCGTCGTCTAGGTACCCTACTGATGGAGGGAGTTACACACTCTGTATGCTTCCCTACCTGTAATTTATTCCCACATTGATCGGGTTTCGCCAACAGGGGACTTTTTCATCCCGGCCTTCCAGTGTCCGCACCATGTCGAGCGCATCGGCGTTCTCGGCGACGGCGGCAAGTGGGTCTGTGGTGTGGAACGTGTTGCAAAACAAGAAAAATGTGTCATTTACTCGTTCGGTGCGTTCTCTTACTCGCTCCCTTGTGATAACAAAGAGGTTGATTCGTTGTGGGGGCCCACGTATACAGGTATCAACGGCGAGTCGTCATTTGAGGCTGCACTCATGGATCGTGCGCCTGGATGCGAGGTGTGGGGATATGACTTTACTGTAAACAGCGTGGGTTGCGTTGTTTGAACCTGAAATCAACTCGAGTTGATTGGGGCTGGCTTACAGTTCGGGCCTGAGATCGAAGGGATTCCTGAATTGAAGGAGCGCTCGCACTTCCGCCCGTGGGCACTGGGTGGCCACAATGCTCATGGGCCTGAGGACAACCCGAAGTATTACACTCTCGAGGCGCTCATGAAGCATAATGGTGTGGTCTCTCATCTCCCAACCTCTTTATGTTTCTCACTGGGATGCCTGCAGGACACTCGTTTATCGATGTACTCAAGATTGACGTTGAGGGTGCTGAGTTTAACACGATCACTACATTCCTTAAGGGACACTGGCAGACGAGCCCGTTCGGGGAGGTTATGTTGCCGGTTGCGCAGATGCAATTGGAGCTACACGCGTGGGACGACTATGCCAACTTTAGCTACTTCCATGACTGGTGGACCGCGCTCGAGGCAGCCGGTCTGCGGCCATTCTGGACGGAACCGAACTTGGTGTACGTGAACTATGTGAAGGGAGGGAAACCGCATCTCGCGGAGGTAGGTGGTCAATGACTGTCTATGGCTTGCTTTTCGACTGATTGGTATTTCTTTCAGTACTCATTTATCAATATCCGTGGGAACCACTCGTTGGTGTACGATCCCACGGAAGGCCTTTAAACTCCTTAATCAATGGACGTAAAAGAGGCTGGTCGGTGCAAGCGAGATGATGACCGCGTTGCTTCTCGACGATCTAATACCCCATACCCTGGACAAGGACAGAGATGTATAGATAGCGTAGGACGAGTGCTATAATTGGACATTTGCCTCTTGTGAACTCGCTGCTTGAAGCGCGAGGGAGCTGAGGTGACGTCATGAACACTATGACTACTCTATAGCTATGGCATTCTTGTTCTGCCTGTGTCTATCTGCTTCAAGTTTTGAGTCTGTCTTGGCATAGTATCAATTTGTTTGTCACTTTGTCAATAAGTTAAGTTAGATCAATTCACAAAAGCCGAGACGCCCGCGCTAGTACTACATTGGTCATATGAAAATGCTAAACAGGGCAACTTGTGTTTACGTCTCTCTCACCCGCCACCTCACCATCTTATCCCACCTTCCACTCATCACAGCCCCCTCGTTTACTTTCTCTTCTCATGCCGCCCCGTTCGACTGTTATAGCGCTCGCAGTGGTCCTCTCCTTTGGTGTCATCTTCCTTCTCCGTCCATTCGCGCCCACCTTATCTGTCCATTCATCCTATTACCGCGACGTCTTTGGCCGTAGTCGACCCCTCCGTGACTGGCTTCGAAATGAAGAGGAACGGTATGCTGTAGCCGTGCAAGACCGACAGGGGCTCATCAAGAAATACGGCCCAACGGAGGTTACCGTCGACCCGTAAGTTGTTGGGATACGTTTGTTTTCCCACAGCCCTAGTTCCCTCCTCACTCACCTACGCAACCCATCACCAAACAGGTATCCGACGCATGGCGAATTGTATACCCTGTGTGCGTCGCTCGCGTCCTTTGTTCATAATTTTATCGCTCACGTCGTCGTCCAATTCTAGGGGACTTTTTCATCCCGGCTTTCCAGTGTCCCCATCGTGTGGAACGCATCGGTACGCTCGGTGATGGCGGAAAGTGGGTCTGTGGTATCGATCGCGTGGCCAAGCAAGATAAATGTGTCATTTATTCTTTCGGTTGGTCTCTTTTTATCTTTTTTTTTGGCTTCCGCCTATTGGGTCGGTGGTCGATGTGCTCACTTTTTCCCTCATCCGTCCGATAGGTATCAACGGGGAGTCCTCGTTTGAATCCTCGTTGTTGAATCGAGCGCCCAATTGCGAGATTTGGGGATACGACTTTAGTGTGGGCGGCGTACGCGGTGTTTCCCTTTCCCTCATCAAGGATTTTCTCACGCCCGTGAACAGTGGGGCCCCGAGATTAAAGACGACCCAGAGCTCAACAAGCGTGCTCACTTCAGACCCTGGGCACTTGGTGGATCCGACCGCCACCAGGAGCACGATCACCCCAAGTATTGGTCGCTCGATTCACTCATGAAGCTTAACGGTGCGTACTCATTCTACAATTCTCGTCGAATCAGGTAAAGTGATATCGAATGACGTTACTTAGGTCATACATTCATCGACATCCTCAAAATTGACATCGAAGGTGGCGAGTACGAGGCGCTGACGTCATTCATTGAAGCACATGCCGAGAGGGGTCAACTGCCCGTCGGTCAGCTCCAGCTCGAGGTTCATGCGCGCGACGGTCGTGAGCGGTTTGACTATTTCAACCACTGGTGGGCGGGGCTCGAGGCAGCTGGTCTGCGGCCGTTCTGGACGGAGCCCAACATCGTGTACCTCAACATCGTGCGTGGTGCACGACCGGAGCTAGCAGAGGTGAGGCTTGATCTGAATGATGGAAGAATGTAAACGTGCCCACGCTGAGGAACCCTTCCCTGTTTCGCAGTACTCATTTATCAACATACGCGGAAATCACGCGCTCGTCAATGAACGCTTCAATTAGATGGGATCCACGCCTGACTCGCACCTGCCCTTTTTTCGCGTTTGGTAGATCGTCGGACTCGGAGCACAGCTCCCCGGTTGTACTAGCTAGTGGATATACCGTACGCGGCCAGCCACAGGAATCCTTACCTTAAAATGTGGTCGTACATTGTTGCAGGCTGAAAAAAAGCACATCGCGAACGATTGATACCATCGTGATTCTCTCTTGCTTTGATTATTGTGGATTGCATATTTCTTGCATGTTTTGAGGTATATTGTCTTTTCCAGTTGAATGCAAATGATGCCGGGCCCTACTCGATAACAAAAGTTAACAACAGGTGGCACCATGCCATCAATGCACCGTGACGTCTCACCAATGACAAGATACTTGCCACAAAAATTAAACAAGACAAGTCTACCCAGACAGTCGAGAACATCCTTAGAAAAACATGGACCTCCCAGATGACTGGATCACCAGTCGAGAGGTTTTAGTGGGTAGGACACGATACTGCCCCATAGGACACGTGCCCTGAGTCCCACACTATCCCCTATCGGGAGTGCGTAAGTGCATCTTTACAGCGGGTTAGGTAGGGCTGATCCTGGCAATCTCCCGCTGCCCAACATATATTTTCAGTAGACAGCGGTACTGTACACATAGCTAACTACGAAAATAAAACGCTTTCCAAAAAAAAAGAAAAACTCGCTTTGGGATAGCAACTACTTTTACTATCAGCGCCGATATCAAAAAGGTTACTCTGCTCGTCTTGCGCACCTTGGCAGATAAATAATTCAATGAGGCGCCCACACGCGCGTGCTACTTAACTACTAGTTAAGCGAGCCTCTGATCATGAAGGACGACCTATCATCGCTTGCGTCTCCGTCGCCTCTCCCCTCACTGCACCCAGCAGCCTAATTCATTGCCTCTCCCGTCCCATGCCGCCCCGTCCCACCTTCGTAGTCCTCGCGGCTCTCCTCACTCTCGTCGCCCTCCTCCTCCTCCTCCGGCCGTTCGGGTCTACCCTGTCCATTTCGGCCCCCCGCTTCTGCGGCGTCTTTAACTGCGATCAGACCCTCCGTTCCTGGATCGACGAGGAGGAGCAGCGGTACGCTGAAGCCCTCGAAGGGCGACAGCAGCTCATCAAGAAGTGGGGTCCTACAGTGGACGCCGTGCAGTCGTGAGTCGCGACGTTTTACCTACGCCCGCGACCCGAGTAACACGATAATAACTACTGTATACTGCGCAACCATCACCGCCGACCCCTCTTCTTGTCTCATTCGCACCCCACCCGCCCTCGTTAAAAACAGGTTTCCGACACGTGCCTTACCATATACTTTATGTGCGCACTGCTCGCTCAAGCTTTTTGTTGTTTTGTTCTATACTTCACGTCACTCCAGGGGACTTTTTCATCCCGGCTTTCCGCTGCCCCCATCACATCGAACGCATCGGTCGGCGCGGCGATGGCGGCAAGTGGATGTGCGGCGTAGATCGCGTGGCGAAGCAAGATAAATGTGTCATCTACTCCTTCGGTCTGAACCTTTTGTGGCTGGATCCGTCGCAATCTGTTGTGCTTACCTCGTCTTTCCCTCGTTCTTTCTCTAACAGGTGTCAACGATGACTCGTCGTATGAATCTACGCTATTGAGACGCGCTCCCGGTTGTGAGGTCTGGGGATACGACTATAGCGTGCACCGCGTGCGTATCACCCAGAAGTTCCCCTTGCCCTGACTAAGGATCCTCACGCCCGTACCTACTGTAGTTGGCCCCTGAGATTAGTGAAGACCCAGAGCTCAGCAAGCGCGCTCACTTTGAGCCTTGGGGGCTTGGAGGCACCGACAACCATACGGAGAGCGATTATGAAAAGTTCTGGACGCTCGATTCGTTGATGAGGCACAACGGTACGCACTTCTCATTCTACAATCCCCCTCTTGAAAACAAAAATAAATAAACTGAAATATTTTCGGCCAACTTTAGGTCACACATTCATTGACATCCTCAAAATTGACATCGAAGGCGGGGAGTTCGACGCACTCACCGCTTTCCTCGTGGCCCATGCCAACTCGGACGTACTTCCCATCGGTCAGCTCCAGCTCGAGATCCACGCCAGCGGCACCCGTGGGGACTTCAAATTCTTCAACCGTTGGTGGTCGGCCCTCGAGGCGGCGGGCCTACGACCATTCTGGGCGGAGCCGAACTTGGTGACCATCAATACCTCTCGCGGTACACGACCTGAGGTGATAGAGGTATGTCCTGTTGATCGAAAATCTCGTTCGAAAGGGGTGATGTTCCAACCGCCGGACCTTTTTCTTCTTTTTGCAGTACTCGTTTATAAACATACGCGGCCACCACGCGCTCGTCAGTGACCGCTACAATCACTAGCCGGGTCTGGAGCCGTGGCTTTTCCATCTGACGTTTCTTTTCGCGTTTGGTTGGCTTTTTGGAACCGGACTTGTTGTACTAGTGTATATTCGTGGCCAACCATACTGCTCTTGCTTATGATGTGGTTGCACATGTCCCAGGCTGAAAAAGTACGTTTTGATCTACTGATACTATTCTCTCGCTTTGATTACGCTTTTTGAAAGCCGTGGATTGGGTATGTTATACTATCGTTATCAGTTGAATGCAAGAAATGGTTTTGAATCACTCTACAGTGCATCCTATAAGATCTTCTACGAGTTCTGTTCTGTGCCTTCAAATGGTCCGGTGGAAGAGGTTTTTCAATGCGCACTGTCATTTCACGCCCTTTCGGGACTGTTTGTGAATGGCGTAGATCAGCAAACCCCGGGAGGGAAACGCTAATACTTTACTGACACCACGTGCTCGTCAACGAAAGCTTCAATTAGATGGGGTCCATGCTCGACTCGCACCTACCGTACCCTTTATTGGCAGATCGTCGAATTCAGAGCACACCCCCCGGTTGTACTAGCTAGCGGATATATCGTACGCGGTCAACCACAGGAACCCTTACCTTGTTGCAGGCTGAAAAAAGCTCATCGCAAACGATTGATACCATCATGATTGTGGATTGCCTATTTCTTGCATGCTTTGGGGTATATTGTCGTTTTCCAATGTAAATCATGCCGATCGGCATATATGTGATGGACACATATCATTCTTCATAACCCTCTGCCAGGACTATTCACGTAATCTGTGTTCCATGCGTTCAGACGGTCTGAAAATGGAAGCTCCTCACTTTTTGTTTGCTGCCCTCTATCCGTGATATTTAGGTTGTAAGACACGAAGCCCGCACATATTAACCTGGCCTTCATTCTCTGCAATGGGATGTGTTGTCAACACCCAATGGGGTATGATCAATCAGGAACTGCCCTGGCTGCTCTACCTACCGACTACCGATTAGTGCTAAGCGGCTAACCCGCTTTGGGATAGCAACTACCTTTTACTAACAGCGCCGATGTCAAAAAGGGTGACTCTGCTCGTCTTACAATACGCCGTCTGCCTCTCTGGCTTGTCACCTCGATAAATAAATAATTCAATCAGACGCCCACATGCCGCGTGCTAGTTAAGTGGGCCCGATCATTGAAAGGCTGACTTGTCATTGCTTGCGTCTCTGCCGCTTCTCCCCTCACCGCACTAGCAGCTTAATTCACTACCTTTCCCGTCCCGTCCCATGCCGCCCCGTCCCACCTTCATAGTCCTCGCGGCTCTCCTCACTCTCGTCGCCCTCCTCCTCCTCCTCCAGCCGTTCGGGTCTACCCTGTCCATTTCGGCCCCCCGCTTCTGCGGTGTCTTTAACTGCGATCAGACCCTCCGTTCCTGGATCGACAACGAAGAGCGGCGGTACGCTGAAGCCCTTGAAGGGCGACAGCAGCTCATCAAGAGGTGGGGTCCCACAGAGGACGCCGTGCAGTCGTGAGTCGCGACGTTTTTTCCCACGCCCGCGACCCGAGTAACAATAATCATAACTATCTACTGTACTACGCAACCATCACCGCCGACCCCTCTTGTCTCATTCGCACCCCGTCCCCCTCGTTAAAAACAGGTTTCCGACACGTGCTTTACCATATACCTTATGTGCGCACCGTTTGCTCAAGCCTTTTGTCGATACCTCACGTCACTCTAGGGGACTTTTTCATCCCAGCTTTCCAGTGTCCCCATCGCATCGAACGCGTTGGTCAGCGCGGCGATGGCGGCAAGTGGATGTGTGGCGTAGATCGCGTGGCGAAGCAAGACAAATGTGTCATCTACTCCTTCGGTCTGAACCCTTGTACCTGGATCCGTCGCATCCTGTTGTGCTTACCTCGTCTTTCTCTAACAGGCGTCAACGATGACTCCTCGTATGAATCTACGCTATTGAGACGCGCTCCCGGTTGTGAGGTTTGGGGATACGACTATAGCGTGCACCGCGTGCGTGTCACCCTGAGGTTTCCCTTCCCTCCATTGAGGATTCTCACGCCCGTACCTACTGTAGTTTAGCCCTGAGCTTAGTGAAGACCCAGAGCTCAGCAAGCGCGCTCACTTTGAGCCCTGGGGGCTTGCAGGCACCGACAACCATACGGAGAGCGATTATTACAAGTACTGGACGCTTGATTCGCTGATGAGGCACAACGGTACGCACTTCTCATCCCACAATCCCTCTTCTTTGAGAACAAAGAAAAAAAAATTGAAATCGGGTCGGGCAACTCTTTAGGTCACACATTCATCGACATCCTCAAAGTTGACATCGAAGGCGGGGAGTTTGACGCACTCGCCGCTTTCCTCGCCGCCCATGCCAACTCGGACGTACTTCCCATCGGTCAGCTCCAGCTCGAGATCCACGCCAGTGGCACCCGCGGGGACTTCAAATTCTTTAACCGTTGGTGGTCGGCCCTCGAGGCGGCAGGCCTGCGACCATTCTGGGCGGAGCCAAACTTGATACCCATCAACATCTCTCGCGGATCACGACCTGAGGTGATAGAGGTATGTCTTGTTGATCGAAAATCTCTTTCGAAAGAGGTGACGTTCTAACCGCCGAACCTTTTTTTCTTTTTGCAGTACTCGTTTATTAACATACGCGGCCACCACGCGCTCGTCAGTGACCGCTACAATCACTAGCCGGATCTGGATCCGCGCTTTGCCATCTGACGTTTCTTTTCACATTTGGTTAGCTTTTTGGAACTGGACTTGTAGTAATGTAAACTCGTGGCCAACCATACCGCCCTTGCTTATAATGTGGCTGCACATGCCGTGGACGGAAGAAGCACGTCTTGATCTACTGATACTATTCTCTCGCTTTGATTACGCTTTTTGAAGGCGGTGGATTGGATATGTTTTGGATCATACCATCATTCCCAGTTGAATGCAAAAAATGGCTTTGGATCACTCTACAGTTGTGCATGCACATCATTTCCTTTTTTTTACTCACACGTGAAAGAAGAGCGTCTGGCGGAGGGAAGGTGGGAACTGTATGCCCACTGAGCTTTGCGATTGAAACGACAAATAAATGAGAAGCTGGAATTTACAGTAGAGGGCGAGAAAGACAGGGCCATATGGATGATCATTATCAACGTGTTCTCTACTCTTACACATCGAGATTCGCGGTTTCTTAAGGTGGCCGAGAACGGTTCCAAGTCCCAAGTTGTCATATAGGGGTTGGACAGATCTTGAACTTGAAAGAAAAAATAGAAAAACGCATCTGCGTAAGAACGGGAGTTGCGCGCAACATCAGAATAGGGAAAGGCGCGCGACGAGAATAATGATGAAATAGGGGAAGCAGCAAAATGTGGCGGAAACGCAAATTGTGAAACGCGCGGCAAAAAGGTCGACTTCGCAGAGCACGGCACGGAACTCTCATAGTCATGGATGGTCGTTGTCGACAACTGTTCTCTTCTCTCGCACTTCCTGAATTGGCACTTTCTCATTCGTGGCGTTTTGCCACCCCCACGTTATTGGAGTAAACGGAAATGTGGCGTGTTGGATCTGTGGCGTATTGGTTCACATTTTTCAGAAGGCCGCGGCGTCTCCGGAAGCCTGAGCTCTCGCATATCTGCACGATGACAAGGCGACGCGAATCACTGAGGAGAAACGGAAGGCGAGGGGAGAACCGTATACTGTACTGGTCGCAAAAGAAAACGAGACACGACACCGTCCGACGAGGATGTGAACGTGCCGCGGGAAAACAATGACCATTCGATGTTCCTCCAGCTCCCCTCTGACGCGGAGATAAAGCATTTTGCGAACGATTTTATACCGCAACATTACCGGCGTCTCTCACTGTTGACGTTTGTGTTGTTTGCGCAGCGCAAGTCAATCGTTCTGAAGGTGACGTTCGGAAAATGCGATTGCTTGACACTCCAAATGTCGATCGTTTGCGACCGCACGAAAATCACGAAGGTCTTGATCTGTTCGGTGGATTGCTGCTGGAACCAGCCGGGGTAGAACAGAGAGGGGATGAATTCATCGCCACCATTTGTGGAAGTTGCTTGAAGGCATTAGGCGAGGTCCGGTTCTGGTCCCCGCGGTTTTCGTTGGCCACTGACAACGATCTCTGGACCGGTCGCGTTCCTTGGGAGCTGTCGCAGCTCACGATGCCTGAACAAATGCTTATAGCGTTGTTATATCCGCGGGTATCCGTATACAAATTGTTCAATAAGTCATACCAGACATCTGACGATAGCACTTTCAGTTGCAACGGGCGATGGGAGGAACCGTCGCGACGTATGCGGAATAACGACAGCATTGCTTCCATGCTGGAAGGCAACCTCATGCCACGACTGCTCGCAATTCTGTCGTCTGTAATGATTACGTTCATCGGACAACAGAGGTTGTCGCTGGCAAAATCCGTTTTTTTTAGGGTGCGGCAATAAGTTGTTCTGGAGGCCTTGCTTTGGTTTGAGAACACATAACCACGGAGGTATTACGGTCCAGATCAGATCGACGATGAGCGATTGGCACGTGTTCCAGCAGTCTAATCGAAATTGTGTCCGAGTCGCTTATCAGACATCAATCAATACATCAAACCAAAGGCGTCAGCAAATGCGCACTCAAATATGGTCGACGTCGGTTTACCTTCAAGTTGGTCCTCCTTCACTGTGGATTACGATTAATCCTTCTGACATCAATAATCCTGTCCCGCAGTTATTCGCCGGCGGTTGTAATGAGATCTCCACATTCTCAATTTTGTTCGTTCAAGTTCAGGTGTGTGCATATAGTATAAAAATAAGACGATGGTAACCGCGAGTGCCCGCGGTGGCCACCGGACCTCTGATACATAGAAATGCTAAACGGTGCAACTTGTGTTTACGTCTCTCTCACCTGCCACCTTACCATCTTATCCCACCTTACACTCATCACAGCCCCCTCTTTTACTTTCTCTTCTCATGCCGCCCCGTTCGACTGTTATAGCGCTCACAGTGGTCCTCTCCTTTGGTGTCATCTTCCTTCTCCGCCCATTCGCGCCCACCCTATCTCTCTATTCATCCTATTACCGCGACGTCTTTGGCCGTAGTCGACCCCTCCGTGACTGGCTCCGAGACGAAGAGGAACGGTATGCTGTAGCCGTGCAAGACCGACAGGGGCTCATCAAGAAATACGGCCCAACAGAGGCTACTGTCGACCCGTAAGTTGTTGGGATACGTTTGTTTTCCCACAGCCCATCTCCAAACAGGTTTCCGACGCATGGCGGATTGTATACTTTGTGTGCGTCGCTCGTGTCCTCTGTCTTTAATTTTATCGCTCACGTCGTCGTCCAATTCAAGGGGACTTTTTCGTCCCGGCTTTCCAGTGTCCCCATCGTGTGGAACGCATCGGTACGCTCGGTGATGGCGGAAAGTGGGTCTGCGGTGTCGATCGCGTGGCCAAGCAAGATAAATGCGTCATCTATTCCTTCGGTTGGTCTCTTTATCTTTTTTTTTTTTTTGCTTCCGCCTATCGAGTCGGTGGTCGATGTGTTCACTTTTTCCCCCACCCTCCGATAGGTATCAACGGCGAGTCCTCGTTTGAATCCTCGTTGTTGAATCGAGCGCCCAATTGCGAGATTTGGGGATACGACTTTAGCGTGAACGGCGTACGCCTTCTGTGTTTCCCTTTTCCTCCATCAAGAATTTTCTCACGCCCGTAAACAGTGGGGCCCCGAGATTAAAGACGACCCAGAGCTGAACAAGCGTGCTCACTTCAGGCCCTGGGCGCTTGGTGGATCCGACCGCCACCAGGAGCACGATTATCCCAAGTACTGGACGCTCGACTCACTCATGAAGCTTAACGGTGTGTATTCCTCATTCCACAATTCCCGTCGAATCAGATGAACTGATATCGGATGACGCTACTCAATTGTATCAGGTCATACATTCATCGACATCCTCAAAATTGACATCGAAGGCAGCGAGTTCGAGGCGCTGACGTCATTCATTGACGCGCATGCCGAGAGGGGCCAATTGCCCGTCGGTCAGCTCCAGCTCGAGATTCACGCGTATGGCGGCCGTGAACGGTTTGACTATTTCAACCATTGGTGGGCGGGGCTCGAGGCAGCTAGTCTGCGGCCGTTCTGGACGGAGCCCAACCTCGTGTACCTCATCATTGTGCCTGGTGCACGACCTGACCTAGCAGAGGTGAGGCCTTGATTCGAATGATGGAAGAATGTAAACGTGCCCACGCTGAGGAACCCCTCCCTGTTTCGCAGTACTCGTTTATCAACATACGCGGAAACCACGCGCTCGTCGATGAGCGCTTCAATTAGATGGGATCCACGGACTCGCACCTACCCTTTTTTCACGTTCGGTAGATCGTCGGACTCGGAGCACAGGCTCCCCGTACGCGGCCAACCACAGGAACCCTTACCTTAAAATGTGGTCGTACATTGTTGCAGGCTGAAAAAAAAGCACATCGCAAACGATTGATACCATCATGATTCTCTCTCGCTTTGATTACTGTCGCTGACTGGGAAGTGGGCCACCTAAGGGCAAAAGGGCCTTGGGTGAGAATATGTAACCCTCACAGGTTGCTTGTATGCGGCAGACCACAGCCCAGCATCTTGAGTTGCTGCACAAAATCCAAGCAGGCCAGAAATCCAAGTTGGGTGGGCTGTGTAGGTTGATTTCTCACATGGCCCACCAATTGAGAAATGCCACTGAGGGACGCCGTGCAATCGCGAGTTGCGACGTTTTCCCCACGCCCGCGACCCGGGTAACACGACAATAACTATCTACTACCCAGCCATCACCACCAGCCCCCTCTTTCTTATCTCATTCGTACCCCGCCCGCCCTCGTTAAATCCGACACGTGCTTTACCATATACCTTGTGCGCGCACCGCTCGCTCAAGCCTTTTGTTGATACCTCACGTCACTCCAGGGGACTTTTTCATCCCGGCTTTCCAGTGCCCCCGTCGCATCGAACGCATCGGTCAGCGCGGCGATGGCGGAAAGTGGATGTGTAGCGTGGACCGCGTGGCGAAGCAAGACAAATGTGTCATCTACTCCTTCGGTCTGAACCCTTGTACCTGGATCCGTCGCATCCTGTTGTGCTTACCTCGTCTTTCTCTAACAGGCGTCAACGATGACTCCTCCGAGTCGTATGAATCTACGCTGTTGAGACGCGGCCCCGGTTGTGAGGTCCGGGGATACGACTATAGCGTGCACCGCGTGCGTGTCGCCCCGAAGTTCCCTTTGCCTTGATTAAAGGTTCTCACGCCCGTACCTCCTGTAGCCCTGAGCTTAGTGAAGACCCAGAGCTCAGCAAGCGCGCTCACTTTGAGCCCTGGGGGCTTGCAGGCACCGACAACCATACGGAGAGCGATTATTACGAGTACTGGATGCTCGATTCGCTGATGAGGCACAACGGTACGCATTTCTCACTCCACAATCCCACTCTCTTGAGAACAAAAACATAAATTGAAATCTGGCCGGCCAACTCTTTAGGTCACACATTCATCGACATCCTCAAAGTTGACATCGAAGGCGGGGAGTTTGACGCACTCACCGCTTTCCTCGCCGCCCATGCCAACTCGGACGTACTTCCCGTCGGTCAACTCCAACTCGAGATCCACGCCAGCGGCACCCGTGGGGACTTCAAATTCTTTAACCGTTGGTGGTCGGCCCTCGAGGCGGCAGGCCTGCGACCATTCTGGGTGGAGCCAACCTTGGTGCCCCTCGCGGTTCACGACATGAGGTGATAGAGGTATGTCTTGTTGATCGAAAATCTCTTTTGAATTGAGGTGACGTTCCAACAGCCGACCCTTTTTTCTTTTTGCAGTACTCGTTTATAAACATACGCGGCCACCACGCGCTCGTCAGTGACCGCTACAATCACTAGCCGGGTCTGGATCCGCGCTTTGCCATCTGACGTTTCTTTTCGCGCTTGGTTAGCTTTTTGGGACCAGA
>QLOS01001012.1:0-12048 GCA_003313725.1 Russula sp. MG48 | reverse complement strand
AGTTCTTGCTATTCTTGTCAGAAGTATGAAATTAATTTACAGCTATCTGTTCCGTCAACTTCCGTCACGGTGCTCTGAGGGCACACCCGATGCCACTGTTGTGAAGAAAAAGGACGACGGCATGTCCACACGACAAATACAAGGAAACGAGGGACACATGGGTAGAACCTTGGGAGGTAACCCCTCCCAAGTTTCCAGTATGTTTTCTTTTTTTCTTTTTCTTTTTTTCACTCACATTTTTTTTATTGTACATGACGTGATCACTCCACAGGGGCGTAGCCGCCTCCGAGTCCTCGTACCACCATAGCGACACGCGACCAGCCTGAGAACCACAGGGGAGACTACAGATATGGTGCGCCCATATCTCCCGTCTCACAGGCACCACCTCATGGCGACAGTGACAAAACGCTCTCCCTCCCCTCTCTCAATCCCAATTTACACAGTTAACTCGCATACGAATGGGAATGTCTTGCAGTGTGCTGCCGCATGGCTGAAGAATGTGCAAGAGAGCAACGATGCCAGCGCGAAGAGGTGTGGCCGTGGCACACATAGCAGCAGCTGCATGATAAGCGGCGCAGGCAAGAGCATTGTCTGATATTATTTGCAGGCATTCCCACCCGGGAAAACCGTTTTCGCTGGGATTGGTGTCCTCTTGGTGAGTATCTCGATTCTTCTTCGCGGACCTATCTTGATGCCCGAGTCTCTCAGGCAGCTAAAGATGTTGCCGCCAGCCAAGACACACTCATTGACGGATTTAGACGAGTGGAAAACTTTCTCCGACACTTCGAGACTTACACCGATGTCCCATTGACTGAGGAAATGACAGACACGGTTGTGAACACCATGGTTGAAGTGCTTTCGGTTCTTGCCATCGTGACAATGGAGGGCATCGTGAGTGAGTTGATCCCTGGCGGGAGATACTCCCTCATTGTCACGCCCACCGAGTGAGCGTACCTCCACAGGTGAAGGAGGGGGCGTAGGTGAAGCTGGTGACTGAGGACGCGAAGGCAGAAGGTCTGTATACCTATCACGCGCAGGCGTGCTCTTGTGACGTCTGAGAGAGAGCTTTCCCTTGCCTTTGAGCATATACTAGTGCTCCGCAAGGGGTGAGCGAAGTCTGGCAATCGACCAGAGGAATGATGGTTCACAAGCTGAGGAGGAAGTGACTAACTGGCTTGAGATTACAAGAGAACAGACTTAGGGTCTGTCCTAGGCATACAAGGCGATATAAGTACATGCAAGGATGACTCATAGGGAGTCAGGACGAGTCATGGTGTCCCTAGGACACTGCTACTAGTACAGAGTCATGACGAGTCAGCAGGAGTCATCGTATCATATGAGTCACTAGGTGCCAAGGCAGCGTGTTACGCTTTTTCACCTTCACTTTATATATGACCCTTTGACCGTCTCGAACCCACGACCGTACTATGATACTCCCTTCACAGGACTCAGTAGGAAGTCCGTTCTCGCGATCCCCGACTATATAAGGTAGCCTAGACTGTAGCCGTAACGCTAGGCTTATTCTTCTTGTAACAATATCGAGCTACGCTCTGGCCCTTGGTGGCTACCCGTATTCCCCTCTCATCTTGTGAACCCTCGGATCCTCAGGCCGATTGCCTGACTTTGACTCCCCTGCATTGAACCCTCGCCTTGGGGTTGTGCGCGTAAGGGGGCTGCCACTGCCTGCGTCCCTAACCTCGAGGGACTAGCAGTGTCTGAGTCAGCTTCATAGACTCAGCGAACAGACCGACATCGATACGCTCAGAGCTCGAGCGTAACATTAGAATAAGCCTCTCGACACCACGAACGACAGACGCTATACAGCGACCACAGTAACCACCCCATATCGACACCCCACGATACTGATTGTCGGATCGTGCAAGATCCGCTCGACCAAGAGTCACGTGACTACCATCGATCGAAAAATACACATCGCCCCGATCCAGATCTAGGAGCCCTTATCGATCGCTCCACGATAACGACCAGCAGACCAGAAATGGCGACGGCAGTATTGCCAACCATAAACGACAGTATGCACGCGCCTCAGGCGCAGATAGCGATATTCCCACCGGGATATGGGCCCCCCGTGCCCAATCCACCGAATGCACCCCCGAACGTGCCGCAGGCACCACAGTTAGCGCCTTACGAGTGGCGCCTAGAAGGACTAGAACCCGCGATCTTCACAGGCGATCGCACGACCACAGACACCTTCATTCACGAACTAAAACTCTACCAGTTCCTGAATTCTGAACACCCGATTATGGCGAACGAAGCCACGCGAATCGCACACGCCCTGACGTACCTCGAGGGCAAAGCAGTGAACGAATGGAAGCGGGCCCAGGAGGAATGGCTCCTTCAAACGTTAGTCCCAAGATGGGACGACTTCGAAACCCAATTCACCCGAGACTGGTTCGACGTCAACGAACCCTATCGCGCTCAAGCGCAACTCGACAACCTCACCATGAACAACGATGACATCGACGACTATATCACCCAGTTTGCCACCCTAGCGCGCAAAGCACTGTACCGCGAAGATGATCCAGCGGTACTGGAAAAGTTCAAGCGAGGGCTCCACCTACGCCTCCTTGAAAACTGCACAAACTACGATCAACCACAGACTTGGACGGACTGGAAGTCCTCCAGCCGATGCCGACAAGCCATCATCACGGCGACAAGACCCTACAGACAAGCATTATGGGAGGCGAAACGCACCGCCACTTCGACAGCGGCACCCAAGATCCAACTGACAGCTCGAGCCCCATCACCGCCCCGCGAGACACCGCCACTTGTACGGTCCAGTACACCAGAACCCGACCCAGAGCCGATGAAAATCGCTCGCTTCAAAGTAAGCCAATGACGATCAGCCACGAACCCTCGACGCATAAAAGATAGGGAACCCCGAAGAAGGTTATTCACGAAACGACCCAAGCAGTACCAACAGCGACCGAAACCGCCAAAGGACGAGGCCCCGCCAACGGTAGCACAAACTCCCAGAAGGACGAAAACCCCAACTCAACACCAGGTGCTTGAGTATCTCCGGAAGCTCAGCACTGACGAACGCCACGAACTGGCGTCGCACTGGATCCGCACCCATAGCGCGAACCCCAGCCTGAAGCGGACAGCACTGGCCCGAGCCATGTTCAGCCAGGATGTATTCCTACCACGCGTCAACTCCATTCGAATCTCCACGACTTACCAGACCGCTACCAAAGAGATGCCGCTCCACGCATTCCTTGACACCGGAGCCACAGAATGTTTCATCAGTCAAGAGTTCATTGACGACCAGAAACTAGGGGTCCGAACGCTCACCGTGCCACGACGACTGAAAAACGCAGACGGGTCCGCCAACAAAGGAGGAGACATCACACACTACACGGACCTGGAAGTCACTACAGGAGACGAAGCCCACGTCCTGCGATTCTTCATTGCAGATATGGACGGCGACAACATAGTGTTGGGATACCCCTGGTTCGCAGCAGCGAACCCACACCCAGACTGGAAAGCAGCGACATTCGACACCCCCGTGGTAATCCGCACCATTGGGGCAGCAGTGAAACGTCAAGGGAAATCGGCGAAAGTAGCGGGTATGACCTTCGCACGTATCATGGCAGAGGAACCCCTACTTGAAGAAGGCGACGAACTCTTCGTACGCCTCGCCAAGACCACCGTGGCCCAACAACTAGCTGAACAGGCCACCGACAAAACCATACGCACCTGGGACGAGATTGTCCCGCCGCAGTACCACGCACATGCTCGCGTTTTCAGCGAAGAAGCTGCACAACGATTCCCCGACACACGACCCTGGGATCACGCCATAGACCTCAAACCAGACGCTCCAGGGACACTAGACTGTAAGGTCTATCCCCTCACCCCCAAAGAAGACATCGCACTCCAGGATTTCATCGACGAAAACCTTAAGAAGGGATACATACGGGCCTCGAAGTCGCCCTATGCGTTCCCCTTCTTCTTCATCAAGAAGAAAAACGGCGATCTCAGACCAGTACAGGACTACCGCAAACTGAACACATGGACCATACGCGACACTACACCGCTGCCCCTCATCCGGGAACTCATGGATCGACTCACAAGGGTGAATGGACAACCGGCAGCACTCTTTACAAAGTTAGACATCCGCTGGGGTTATAACAACATCAGAATTCGCGATGGAGACCAATGGAAGGCAGCGTTCAAGACCAACCGGGGCCTCTTCGAACCCATGGTTATGTTCTTTGGACTCACGAACGCGCCAGCCACCTTCCAATCCATGATGAACCACCTATTCCGCGAGCTCATCAACGAAGGGTATGTCACAGTGTACATGGATGATATCTTGATCCACACCCCCCGCAACATCGCCCTACATCGACGAGTGGTCGACGACGTCCTATCCGTCCTAGGAAGAAACGACCTGTTCCTGAAACCACAAAAGTGCCAGTTCGAAGCGGACTCCGTCGAATATTTAGGAGTCATAATTTCAGAAAACACGATAGCCATGGACCCTGTCAAAGTCGCTGGCGTTAAAGCGTGGAAGGTCCCCACCACGCTGAAGGAGGTTCGGGCGTTGCTCGGCTTCTTGAATTTCTATCGCATGTACATCCGAGGATTCAGTACTCTCGCAGCACCCCTCAATGCACTGGTAGCGCATTGTGCCAGAGGAGGGAAATTCTATTGGGAAGAAACGCACCAACGGGCCTTCGAGGCCCTTGTGGAAGCCGTTACTACAGCACCAGTTCTACAGCAACCCCAGTTCGACAAACCCTTCATCGTAGACACGGACGCGTCGGCATATGCCATTGGTGCAGTCCTACAGCAGCGAGACGACAAGCAGAAGCTGCGACCAGTCGCATTCCTATCAGCAACGCTGGATGCGACGCAGAGGAACTGGGACATATACGACAAGGAATTATACGCCGTAGTGCGAGCCTTAGAGTACTGGAGACCGTATCTGGCAGGCTCGCACCACCAGACACTCGTCCACACCGACCACCACAACCTCACCTACTTCAGGAAGTCACAGAACCTGAACCGACGACAGGCCAGATGGCACCAAGAACTAGCTGACTACGACTTCAAGCTAGTCCACGTCCCAGGCAAGCGACACATCCCGGCCGACTTCCTCTCGCGCCCCTTCGGTGAGAACCAAGGGGAGGACGACAATAAAGGAGTAGTCATGCTCCCCGATTCCCGATTCGCAAAGCTATCATTCCCAGAGGAAACAGAAGCCCGACGTGAGGTACTACACCTCCACCACGACCACCCGCTAGCGGGTCACCCAGGAATCGCAAACACACAGCACCTACTTGAGCAACAGTACGAAGGAGAGGGCATGAAGGAGTTCGCCGCAGAGTACGTGCGGGGCTGTGCCTCGTGCCAAGAGAACAAACCACGCACCCACCACCGACGCGCACCACTACAAGCGCTCCCAGTCGACCCCCAGTTGGGCCCATTCCAGACCATCGCCATGGACCTCATCACCGACCTCCCGGAGTCCCACGGCTTCAACGCCGTGCTCACGATCATCGATCAAGGCTGCTCGAAAGCAGTGAAATTCCTTCCCTGCACCACCAACATCACCGGAGAAGGAGTGGCGGCACTTTACTTGCGCCACCTAATTCTGTGGTTTGGGATCCCCCGGAAAATCATCAGCGACCGCGACCCTCGATTCGTGTCACAATTCACAACGGAGCTTTGCCGACTCCTCCACATTCAGCAGAATGTCTCCACGGCGTTCCACCCTCGAACAGACGGCGCTAGCGAACGCGCCAACCAGTGGCTGGAGCAGTATCTCCGCCTCTGGACCTCGAACGACCAGACCGCATGGGCCCCATACCTACCACTCGCCGAATACGTCCACAACTCATGGCCACACGACCGCTCAGGGCAAACGCCTCACCAACTCCTGTTTGGTACGAAGCCCTTTATCCCGATGTCCACTGAAGAAGCTTGGGTGCCAGAAGTCACCGAGCGTCTTCAGAAGATCCGGGAGGCGAGGGAGGCAGCAGTGAGGGCATTCCAGACCGCGACAGACCGCACGGTCCCAATCGAATTCAAAGAAGGAGACCAAGTGTGGCTTGAAGGGCGCAACCTCAAGCTCCACTATCCAACAATGAAGTTAGCACCCCGCCGATACGGCCCATTCCCCATCACCCAGAAGTTATCCCCCGTCACCTACCGCCTGCAACTTCCCACCTCCATGAGAATCCATCCCACATTCCATGTGGATCTGCTCACCCGATACATCGAAACCGCCGCACACGGGCACAATTAC
The DNA here is from genome assembly GCA_003313725.1 of Russula sp. MG48. Classification (NCBI taxonomy): domain Eukaryota; kingdom Fungi; phylum Basidiomycota; class Agaricomycetes; order Russulales; family Russulaceae; genus Russula; species Russula sp. MG48. The sequence goes on along the minus strand of QLOS01001012.1, from coordinate 5,780 downwards.
ACCCGGCCGGATCCAGAAGTGATCGAAGGAGAACCGGAATGGGAGGTCGAATCCATCCGCAAGGCAGACCTTTACGGCAGACGACGGGAACTCCGTTTCCTCGTCCATTGGAAGGGTTTCCCAGCCTCTGAAGACTCATGGGTGTCAGCCCTGGATCTTCACGCACCTGACCTCGTAGAAGACTTCTATCGACGCAACCCCGACGCACCACGAGCCACGCCACAAGCGCCGAGGCGTCGCTTCCCTAGAGAGGGGGGTAATTCCCTTACGCCCACTCCCACGACGCCATCGATAACGACAGAAGCACCACGGACCTTAGCCCCTCACCCCAACACAAGGCTGACATCGACGACTACAAGAACCGGCAGAACAACACGACTCCCAGCAAGATACGCACTCTTCAGACTCCTCCCCCCAGCACTCGCCCATCGACCAACGATCCCTTGGGACACCACTTAAACGAACGACACCCCCTTCGACACCCCATTTCCCTACTTCCTCATCCAATACACCCCCACAGAAAAGAAGCGACTCGCACGATCCCCACTGAAAGAAGAATACCCACTACCCCCGAACCTCCGAACATTTCACATCCGCGCACCCCCTCACGCCACAACCTTCACACCTGGATCCCGACGACACGAAACACGACAAGAAAGACACGCCTATCTACACCCCTACTGCTGCAAATCCGACCACTGCCCCATTCACCGCTGAATGAATTCCCCACTAGACGACCTCATCGATGAACGCGCCCAACTGGACCACCGATTCCTCACCCTGTTCCTACGCAGCCAGATCCACGGGCTGTCATGCCCGCGACTTTGCAGTCGCTCTGGAGACACCTACCGACCAAACAACGAGCACAGGCGACTGGCGGACGATTGGGATCAATGGCGATACGACTCAGACGCGTTCGTACGCCAAGTACTCGACACCATTCGCCGGCGGGTCTACACAACCTGAATCACCAACCCTCGCGACCTCTTCACACTTCGTAAATCACACACCAGAATCAGCCGCCGTACAGAATCATGCGTATGGGCGACACAACCAAAAGACGACAGCACCGATATTCACCACGACCCCGTTACCCCCACTAGTACCGAACCGGGGTAGTGAGTCTCCGACTCCTACCCTCAACGAGGAAGCGCGCATCAAACGTTTGAACGACAATCGATGGCGACGAGAGTTGTACGCCAAGAAGAAGAAGAAGGCGAAGACCACCCGACTCACGGCACGATCCCCCTCCATCCCCAGCGTGGAACCACACCTGGGACGACCACTGGGCCTCTGTGATGTAACGTGGCGATCCCGCAGCTATCAAGAGGCCCGAGCCCACCAGGAGCAACGAGGACAACGCATCCTCAACTTAACCACACTGACCATCATCCACCACGCAGTCTGCGCAAACACCTGCCGTCCCGAGTGGAACCAAGAGCACTATATCTTGGCCTACCTCTGGGACTTCGAGAACTGGCTGACTCCCCTCTACCGCGACGTTAACCGGGACCCAGTGCTGCTACGAGGCCACAACCCCTTCGCCACATGACCCGTTCCGATCCACTAAGACCGACTGACTCGATTACGATACCGGCTTGATATGACCTGCCTCGATTCTCGTTCCTGACTGACCTGATTTAAATCCCCGACACGCTGTACGATACAAAAGAAGAGTACCACACCCCCGCTCGGAAAACAAACCCCATGTCATCACCCGACGACTCCTCCCCTCACTCCTTCGCATTCATCCTCTCACCCCTCGCTTTGTCCCCTGAGCGAAACCTGCGTATCGCCACCCTTACCCAGCCGACACGATGCCTCGCAACGCCACGATACCCCCGATGTCGACGCTCTCGAACCACGAACGACCGAATCGACTTAGAGCGTCGCGTGCAGAACTTCACCCACCAGTTGGCGGAGGCCGGCTCACGAGCAGTCCGTGCCCGACACGAATTCGAACGGCGATTCCACATGACATGCGAGAGTGACACCACATTCATCAGCATCCCGGAGGAGGACGTGACAATGACAGATGCCTGGTGAAGCCGGGACGTCTTCAGACCCGACAGGGGGGCAGTGTTACGCTTTTTCACCTTCACTTTATATATGACCCTTTGACCATCTCGAACCCACGACCGTACTATGATACTCCCTTCACAGGACTCAGTAGGAAGTCCGTTCTCGCGATCCCCGACTATATAAGGTAGCCTAGACTGTAGCCGTAACGCTAGGCTTATTCTTCTTGTAACAATATCGAGCTACGCTCTGGCCCTTGGTGGCTACCCGTATTCCCCTCTCATCTTGTGAACCCTCGGATCCTCAGGCCGATTGCCTGACTTTGACTCCCCTGCATTGAACCCTCGCCTTGGGGTTGTGCGCGTAAGGGGGCTGCCACTGCCTGCGTCCCTAACCTCGAGGGACTAGCAGTGTCTGAGTCAGCTTCATAGACTCAGCGAACAGACCGACATCGATACGCTCAGAGCTCGAGCGTAACACAGCGCATGCGCAGAGGCATGCAAATGTAGCACTAGTGGCTGCGCGCCAGTCCCAACGGCCCGTCAGGCCGGGTGGTAAGTACATGGAGCGAGATAGGAAGGTGCAAGCAGAGTCACGGGCCGTAGGGGCCCGGCAGTCCATAGGCGAAGCGCAGAGAGCAGTAGGCAGTGAAAATGAAAAGAAATAGAGCGTACAGTGAAGTGGGAGCGTAACATCACCCCTCTCCTACAGTCCGCGACTGTCCTCAGTTGCTACCTTGGTCAGTCCAGTCATAAGCGTCCATGGCGTCAGCGTCATACTCTGCTGTGGCCCCAGGCTCCCCCTCGGCCTCGCGTTCAAGGCGGGAACCCTCCTGGGTGATGCGTTCAAGGAGGGACCGTGCATTAGGAGGGGGGCGTCCAAAGATGCGCTGAGAGAGGGTCCACGGCTCGGGGCGCTGTGTGTTGCCACGCCCCGCCTTGGCCAGGGCTTCGTGCAGCGCAGGGGAGGGGCAGTAGGAGAGGACCTGGTCCTCAGGGGTGTCAAGTGGGGTGTGGATGGTGGTGAGGTAGGGGAAGATGACATTATAGGCATCAGCATTGGAGAGGCGTACCACGCTTTGGTGCCGCTGGTCCTTGTAGTAGTTCATCCTCCTCTGGTGCCATTTGAGGAGGCATTGTGCCTCAGCCATGCGCCGCTTCTCCGTCTCTATGTCAATCGCATGGGAGTCCATCCCCATTTCTGCTGTGCGCAGGCGCTCGACTTCCCCGATGAGATATGGGTCACCTACTGCCTTGAGGGCATTGTCCACATGGTGCCAGAAGGAGCCAGTGTCCCCTCCTTCGTCTGAGAAGATAGAGACCTGCCTCTGTGTGAGGCGGGGGAGTGGGTGTAGGGCATGGTGGGGTGCCGGTCGTGCGTGGAGGGGGTAGGTGAATATGACTCTGCCGCGTCCCATGGTGGCTAGGACGACTGGGTCCTTGGCCCCAAACATGAAGGCGACGTACTTGGGGGTGACCAAGGCACCAGATCCATCCTGGATCTTCTGGGCATAGTAGTAAGTGCTGCAGGGGTGGTTGAGGCGATAGGGGTGCCCAGGGTGGTCCTGTTCCTCTGCTCCCTCTGCGATGCCCTCAACATCGATAGATGTGAGGGGGCTCCACTCATCTGGGACATTGGCAGGGTTCCAGGAGGGCATACCTGGGGCCGAGTCTCCTTCCACCAAGCTGCGAAGTGAGGACATGGCGTCAATAACGGTGCCCCGCACGTCTTCATCCTCCAAGGTGTCAATGATCTCTGCCACCGTTGCATTGAGGCGGCAGATGACTTCTTCTCCCGTGGTTACCCCACGCATATCAATGGCGAAGGAGGGCCCCTCCTCGTCATCTCCAGAGACAGGGTTCCCCATGGCATCTGTAAGGAGGAGGCCTGAGATGTGTGTGGTGGTGGAGTGGCCGAGGGGTGCGTATGGAGAGTCATTTGCATAGGAGGTGGTGTCCGGGTTGGTGGCGAGGGTCTCTAGTGTGTCAACAGGGGGGAGTTCGATGTCTGTCATGGGGGAGCCCAGAGGGGGCTCCAAGGTGGGGATGGGTTGGTCTACTGCGCTCAGGAACTCACTGTAGTCCCCCTTATAGATGGGGGAGCCTGGCGCGGAGGATGCCACAGACGAGGAAGACATGTAAGTAGGACGAGGGCGACGAGGGTGGCGGGCAGCAGCGAGCGTAGCGACATGATTAAAGTGTTGTGGAGATGAGGAAGCGCGAAAGATGTTAGGGTGGATTGAAGCCACAGCTGTGAGGAATGGACGGGGGTAGATAGAAAATGATTGGGGGTGTTTCTTCGTGGTTTTATAGGCAGTCTTGTTACGTGCCATTTCGGGCCAGAAACCTTCCTGCGTCAGCTTTCTGGCTGGGTTTCTAAGCAGCTTACTATTAGGGTAGTCTGGGAGCTGCGTGGGAGGATAGTCGGGGAGCTGCATGGGGGGCGAGAATGTCAGTAGGCTTCCTCTGCTGGACATGGCAATGAACATGGCAAGCGTTGTCTCTGACTCTGATTCTGGTGTAGGAGGAAGCGACGCTGACAATGCTGCTCGGCGCGCGTGGCTGGTAGAGGTACGTGACGAGTCTGGCACCAATTCTGGACTTCTGGCGGCCACTGACGATGCTGTTGGAGACGTGCACGAAGGACCCGGTGCACAAAGTCCAACCGGAAATTCCTGTGTCCTGGCTGGTCGTGCTCTCAGGTCTGTGAGGGTGGAAATGAGGCGCGCGTGTCCCTCCCTTCTGTGTATTACCCCCCTCTTAGGTCTCGCATCGCCCTGATGCGTCTTGGTTCTCTGATGGAATTCTCTGATGAGGTCTGGAGCGTGCACTCCTGTGGCTGGTTCCCATGTGTTGTCAGCGTGTGGGTAGTTCTTCCATTTGATCAGGAACTGGTGTTCGCGTTTTCTGCCCCGGTGGTGCTCCCCCATAATGCGTTCTACTTCCCATTCTGGTGCACCTTCAATGATATCTGGTGGGGGGCGTGTGTAATTGGGCCCATGGGTGTCTGTTTCTTGGTAAGGCATCAGGAGATCCACATGAAACACATTATGAATTGTCCATGATGGTGGCAATTCCAGTTGGTAAGCCACAGGTGAGATGACAGATGTGATTTTGAATGGTCTGAAGCGTTTGGGCGCCAGCTTACTAGAGGGATAATAGGTTTTGATGTGGCGTCCTTCTAACCAGACTCTTTGTCCCTTTTGGAATCGAGGTACTGTTGTCTTAGGTGGCGCGTTCAGGAGCCTTTGTGCACGCTTCCTGGCATCTAGAATGTGTGTGAGGCGGTCCTGCACTGCCGGAGGGTGCGTGGGGTCATTGTCAATTGTGCATTGAGGTTGGTAGCCAAAGAGGAGTTCGTGTGCAGTGAGTTTTGTGCGATCGTGTGGCCAAGAGTTGTACACAAACTCTGCCATGGGGAGGTAGTATGCCCACTGGTCCTGTTGGTCCGGAACCCAGAGGCGCAGGTACTGTTCTACCTGTTGATTGGCGCGTTCACTCTGTCCATCTGTCCTAGGGTGAAAGGCAGTGCTGATGTTCTGTTTGGCATGTATGCTCTGGGCTAGTGCACGTGCAAAGTGTGATGTGAATCTGGGGTCGCGATCTGAGATAATTCGTCTAGGGAGTCCAAACCATGGGAGGATGTGGCGGAAATATAGTGCAGCCACTCCCTCTCCTGTGATGGTGGTTAAGCATGGGAGGAATCGTGCAGCTTTGGAGCAGCCTTGGTCGACGATGGTGAGGATTGCGTTGTGTCCCGCT
>QLOS01001011.1:0-25125 GCA_003313725.1 Russula sp. MG48 | reverse complement strand
GCCTTGACATGCATCAAGTCACATCAAGTACACATCAAGTACGTTGAACCTTTTGCTGATGTAGACGAAGAAGACACACCCTCATTAGCGCCCGAAGACAGTGCCAGCCAAGCAAGCAACGATGACCTAATTTCCCAACTACGTTCCATGAATGCCTCAGACTGTACTGCTATGTTTGACCAAATTATTCAGGAAGATTTGGATTTTTAAAGTGGCTTGATCTAACAGCCTGGGATCAAGCTTCGCATATTTGTACCATGTATGTCTCGAATCGGAATAGTGTTAATGCAAGATTCACTTTCTCGGACATACATGGGAAGGCTGAGGAACAAGTGCTGGTAGACAGTGGCGCAACAGATAACTTCATCGATCACAAAACTGCCAAAAGACTGCGAATAACACCCCGCCGACTCACCCAACCGCGCCTCCTGTACAATGTCAACGGAATGGAAAATCAAAGCGGACGAATTGCCACCTACTGCGACCTGCTAATTAAACACGGCAGCCAAGCGCAAGTCCAACGCTTCTATCTAGCAAATTTAGGAAGGGACCGAACAATACTAGGCTTCCCCTGGCTCCACGCCTTCAACCCCGCTATCAACTGGGCTACAAAGGAGATCGCTGGCGGGCCTCTTACCCTCCAGACAACGACTAGGGTTGCCTCAGAACAACCCAGAACATTGCTACGCTACGCCCAAATGCTGGGGCATGCACTCAGAAGGACAGAATGGGAGGAAGGGGATAGCCTCGTCCTCCAGATCAGCCAAACAAACATCGTGCAGGAATGGGCCATCCAAGCCCACCAAAACCAAAAATCACCCACGGAGGCGGACATGCCTCTCGAATATGCGCGACACTGGAGGGTATTCTCAGAAAAGGAATTGCAACGCTTCCTGCCCAGTAGAGAGGACGACCATGCCATCAAGCTCAAACCTGACGCCCCCGCAACCCTAGACTGCAAAGTCTACCCCCTCAACCTGAAAGAAATGATTGCAGCGGACAAATGGATCAAAGAACAGCTCGACAAGGAGTACATTCAGCTGTCCAAGTCCCCCTACGCCACCCCCTTTTTCTTTATTAGGAAAAAGGATGGATCGCTATGACCAGTACAGGATTACCGCACACTGAACAGTTGGACCATCAGGGACATATACCCTCTACCGGACATTAACATCCTAACAAGAGAACTGGAGGGCTGCGCCCTATTTACCAAATTCGACATCAGGTGGGGGTACCACAACGTACGCATCAAAGAAGGGGACCAGTGGAAAGCAGCTTTCAAAATGCCGCAAGGACTCTTCAAACCAAGAGTCATGCTCTTTGGCCAGTGCAATGCACCAAGCACCTTCCAGCGCGTTATGGATTGGCTACTATGCCCGCTTAAACTAAAATACCCAAGGATGATATTCGTATACATGGATGACATCCTGATCACTACGCCACTAGACCGCGACCTCCATCGACGAATCGTCCACGAACTTCTCGACGTACTTGAGGAAGGGTCCTTCTTCCTCAAGCCCCAGAAATGCCTGTTCGAGCAACGAAGAGTCGAATACCTAGGGCTGATCATAGACGGAGAATCCCTGCACATTGAATCGAGCAAGCTCAAAGGGATTAAGGAGTGGCCGAGGGTGCTGAAAAGCGTAAAGCAACTGAGATCCACACTCGGAGTACTGGGATACCAGAGGCCATTTATCCCTGGATTCACAGAGATTGCATGACCACTCACTGCCCTACTAAAGAAGGGCGCCCCTTTTACGTGGACCGACGAGTGCACCACCACAGTAGACAAACTAATCAACATCATCACCAGCAACCCAATATTATGGCAACCTAGCCCAACCAGACCATATGAGCTCGAAGTAGACGCCTTGCAAAATGCAACAGGAGCGATCCTCTACCAATACGACCCCCAGGGACATCGCAGACCAGTAGGCTACGATTCAAAAACCTTCACCGCAACAGAACGAAACTATCCAATATGGGATAGGGAGTTCCTCGCAATAGTGCGAGGCCTCGAACACTGGCGACACTTGCTCATGGGCGCCCAACACCAGGTTGTGGTCATCATGGACCACAAAAACCTCCAGTACTATCACGCACCACAAAAAATCAACCGGCAAATCGCGCACTACATCCTCACCCTGGGAGACTACCACATCACCCTCATTCACAAGCCTGGAGCAACCAACAAAGCCGACGCACTCTCACGTCGCCCAGACTTTGATAACGCAGCAAATGACAATGAAGAAATCATCGCCCTACCCCCAGCACTATTCACCAACGCCGCGACCGCTGTCGATCTAGAAGAACGCACACTCGCAGCCCAAGAACACCACCAGAAAACCATTGCATCATGGGCCTTAACCTACCCGCTCGAAAGACACCCCGGGGGAGCATGGTGGAATGCCAAACGCCTGGTTGTTGTGGCAGACAACGACCTTAGGAGGGGAGTGATCTCCCTTTATCACGATTCACCAACCGCAGGGCACCCAGGAATTTTAAAAATGTGCTTACTCATCGCCCAAGACTACTGGTGGCCGAACTTGAAACAAACTGTTCTAGCCTACGTAAAAGGGTGTGCAACCTGCCAAGCCATGAAAGCCAACACGACCAAGCCAGCACCTCCCCTTGCACCAATAACGGCCAACCCGAGCGCCCTACCGTTTGAAACCGTAGCCCTCGACCTAATAGTCAAATTACCGCCGTCAAAAGGATTCAACTCGATCCTAACCGTCACAGACCACGACTGCTCTAAAGCAGCTATTTTCATACCCTGCCGAGAGTCAGCAACTGCCCCAGAGATAGCGGTGCTCTACACCCAACATGTCTTCCCCCACTACGGAATACCATGCAAAATCATCAGTGATCGAGGAACACACTTCGCCTCCCACTTCCCCAAAGAACTATGCAGAGTACTGGCCATTGAACAAAATATTAGTATGGCCTACCATCCCCAAACCGATGGCCAATCAGAACGAACCAACCAATGGCTGGAACAGTACCTCCGCATCTATGTTAACCACTAGCAAACTGACTGGGCCATGCTACTCCCCACAGCCCAATACGTACACAACGCTTGGCCCAGCAGCACGACCAAACAAGCTCCATTCCAACTCCTCATGGGCCATATACCACGTGCACACCAGCCACAAAGATCCGAAAAGATACCGTCGCTCCAAGAACGTCTAGACCACATCCAGAAGAGCCGACAAGCCACCCAGACCACAATGACGAACGCCCAGACCCTTATCAAATCCAGAAGGGGAGCACGCTTTAAGCCATTCATTCAAGGACAAAAGGTCTGGCTCGAAGGGAAAAATATCCACATTACTCAGCCAAGCACAAAACTCACTCAGAGAAGATACAGCCCCTTTACGATCACGAACGTCATCTCCCCTGTCGTATACCAAGTAGCAATTCCCCTGCAGTGGAGACTGCGCTGCGTCCATGATGTATTCCATGCCAGCCTCCTGACCCCATACGTGGAAACCACGGAACATGGCCCCAACTTCACCAAACCACCTCCTGACGTCATCGATGGAGAAGCAGAGTACGAAGTCAAGGCCATTCTAGAATACTGACTATTCGGAAAAACCAAACAGCCACAGTACCGAGTCAGATGGAAAGGATACTCCGCAGCAGAAGACACGTGGGAACCTCGGAAGAACCTGAAACACTCCCTGGATATACTCCAACAATTCCACTGAGAAAACCCCACTGCGATAAGAAAAGCCTATATAAGACACGCCCTGTCCACTCTCAAGTCACCATCCCCCAGCTCTCTCTCCTACCCAGACACCCCACCGCCAACTTACTCTCTCATGTCCTCGCATGGCTCGCCGAAAGACCAACCAATCAGCATCGAAGAAAGCACCAGCATCCAAGCCCCGTCCCCATCATCGACCACCGCCGCCACGAATGACAGCAAGTTGTCAAAGGAGGTTGCCTTCGCCACCAGAGTATTCACCATCAGCTCCACTGACAGCAGCAGCGACGATGACACCTCCGGATCTAGCGATGGAGGTAGATTGGATTCTGGACGAAGTACTAGTGTCCCTGCTCTCCACACCGCCCCCGACCTCTCAGACCACCCACTCAGCTCTGACAACTTCTGTGGAGTCTGTAATGCCCCCATCCAGATTGACGACGGGCATGCCACCTGGAGCGCCTCCCCCATCCCGCATCCCCACCTTGTCCCCACTGGGGCCGCCCAGGTTGCCATCACCACCGAGGTCACCAGTGTTGCAGCGCCTACGACAACCCACCCCTCTCTGCGCGCGGCACCAGCCATTGGAGCCACCATCTCTGCCATTTTCCCAGCTGCCGACAATGACCTTGCCTGCGCCGTCCAGTTTCTTGCGCCGGGACTGCTCGCTACCCCCGTCGGTCAACGCAGCTACGCAGACATCGCCGCCACCACCATCCGTCAAAAGGGAGACGCCACCCCTTCAGTTTCACGCCCCAACCATCACCCAGGCTGACCAGCTGGCGACCGTGTCGAGGACAGCGCACTTGGCTACTCTGGTTATCTCCTGCAATGGGATTGACTTGTCGACAACCCAGGTGAACGGAACAATATCCTTGTCCCCGATCACAACAACCGACTAGTCCCTGCCACGTTCTACGCCCACTTCACCCACCTCAATGAACCACTCGTTATCGGGTGGCTGACAACAACCTCCCCCATATACGCTGAGCCCCTTTATGCTAAGCAGAGGCCCGACGCTCACCTCCCAGACGTAGATGACTGGGACCTCATGGTCCTGGAAGGGAGCCACCAGTACCGACACCATGTAGACTGACTGATCGGTGACTTAGGCGACGCCGGGGTTACCGCCGAGGTGCACCGATACCAGACCGTTGTCTGCCAACTCCAATTCCAGGTCGAGCAGGAGTATCACCACCTGCTCGGCGTGCTGCAAAGCCGAGGGGGCTACACCGCTGACCAGCTGACCAGGGACGCTGACCTAGTACGCCGCCACCATAAGCTCAGAGACGAGCTGTGCAGCATAGAGGTCCGCCTCCACGATGCCGCGGTAATGTCGCGCATAGGGCCGAAACTCGATCAGATACTCACGCGCCCTATCCTCCCCTCCATGTCCTACTGGCTTCACGGCCACCTGGCGACCCACGAAACTGACGTCGTGGCTGCCCTGCCAGTCCACGTACCCCCGCCTCAGCACTTCATGAGCGGCCATCCCGCGCCAAGTCCTGCACCACTTCCTGCTTGACAGTGCGTGGTGCACTTGCTGCGCCGCAAACGCCCCTGCACCGAGGAGTCGTCTCCCAACCAGAACGACGAAGGCCGCGCCTTGTACGACACGCCGGCCACCAGTGACTAACAGCGTGGCAGCTGTTCCCTTAGGGGAGGGCGTACTGTTACGATCTCCCTGTCGGACTGCTCGGACCGTTTTTCTCGTTCACGCTATCATGCTTACCACGCCTCCGGACTGCTTACTATACGTGCTGATGCCTGGATGACTCGTGCTGTGTTCCGCTGTGACTCGTGATGACTGCCGCTGCACAGTCATCTACTATATTTAGAATGGACTGACTCACCATCACCGTTGTGACTCAGATGGTAGCTTCTACGACATTCCATACAATTCCATAGTCGCTCACATGTGATACTACTATCACATGCTTCTCTTCTTGTAGCCCTATATAAGGGCCTTACTTTACGGAGGGTCAAGCCCTAAGCTTGACTTAGTTTCGCAATCGAGACCTGACCTTGCTTCATCCTTGAGAGCATCGCTCTAAGTCGCTTACCTCAAAGCTCTTACCACTATCCTTGTTGCTCAGCAAGTCACCTTGCTTCGCTCCCACGCCCCTCTAAGTCGGCTGCAACGACTTAGCTCAGGAACTCGCCGTTAGCGCCCACACCGAGTTCACCTTGCACTCAATGTCATCGCGACTCACCTAAGTCACTTCAGGATCACGTGTTAGTCGTCCCTCACATGATCTCTCACTTACCTCAGTCCTAGGTCTCGTGCGACGTTACTGCACGTGACACCGAGTCGGTATTCTTCGCAAATTGCACAAGTCGTGCTCAAGGCCCCTCAAGCCTTAACACCCATCTGGGACAGAGAGTTCCTCGCCATTGTTCGAGGATTAGAACACTGGCACCACCTCCTTATGGGCGCGCAACACCAGGTCCTCGTCATCACAGACCACAAAAACCTTCAGTACTACAGGTCCCCCTAGAAGATCAACCGAAGGATCGCCCGCTATATCCTCACACTAGGGGACTATGACATCACTTTAATCCACCACCCAGGAGCAACCAATAAAGCTAATGCCCTCTCCTGCCGCCCAGACTTCGATGATGCTGGAAGCGACAACGAAGATGTCATCGCCCTGCCCCCACACCTCTTCGCTAATGCTGCAACTGCCGTAGATCTGGAAGATCGCATCCTAACAACCCAAAAAGACCACCATTCCACGCTCGCCACATGGGCCTCTACCTACCCCCTGGAACGCCGTCCCAGAGGAGGGTGGTGGCACGCTGATCGCCTGGTTGTCGTGGCAGACAACAACCTTAGGAGGGGGGTAATTTCCCTCTACCATGACTCAGCAACAGCCGGACACCTGGGCATCCTAAAGACATGCCTCCTAATCGCCAGAGACTACTGGTGGCCCAACATGAAACAGACGGTCCTCGCCTACATTAAAGGATGCGCCACCTGTCAAGCCACCAAAGCCAACACCACAAAGCCAGTGCCACCCCTCATGCCTATCACAACCAACCCAACCGCCCTGCCATTCGAGACAGTCGCCCTCGACCTCATTGTCAAACTGCCCCCATCAGATGGCTTTGATTCCATCCTCACAATAATGGACCATGACTGCTCGAAAGCTGCCATCTTCATCCCCTGCAGAGAATCCATGACAGCCCCAGAAATAGCGACGCTCTACGCCAAGAACATCTTCCCCCACTATGGCATTCCCCAGAGAATCATCAGTGACAGAGGAACACACTTTGCCTCACACTTTCCTAGAGAACTCTGCAAGTCCCTTGGCATAGAACAGAATATCAGCACAGCCTACCACCCCCAGACAGATGGCCAGTCCGAACGCACCAATCAATGGCTGGAACAGTACCTCCGCATCTATGTCAACCACCAGCAGAATAACTGGGCCTCGCTCCTACCAGTCGCCCAATACGTCCACAATGCCTGGCCCAACAGCACCACCAAGCAAGCGCCATTCCAGCTCCTCATGGGCCACGTACCACGTGCCCATCAGCCACAAAGATCCGAGAAAATGCCAACACTCCAAGAACGCCTAGATAGCATCCAAGAAGGCTGGCAATCAGCACAGACCGCCATCACCAACGCCCAGACCCTTATCAGCTCCAGAAAGGGAGTGCGATTTAAGCCATTCGCCCAAGGGCAAAGGGTCTGGCTCAAAGGGAAGAACATCCACATCACCCAGCCAAGCGCAAAACTTGCTCAACGACGCTATGGCCCCTTCGCTATCACCAAAGTCCTCTCCCCAGTAGTGTACCAGCTCACCATCCCTCCGCAGTGGAAACTACGCCGCGTCCACAACGTTTTCCACGCCAGCCTCCTCACCCCATACATAGAAACCAACGAACATGGCCCAAACTTCACAGAACCGCCTCCCAACGTCATAGACGGAGAAGCAGAGTACGAAGTCGAGGCCATTCTAGAATATCGCCGATTTGGAAGAACCAAACAGCCACAGTACTGAGTCAGATGGAAAGGATACTCCACAGCAGAAGACACATGGGAACCTCGGGCGAACCTGAAGCACTCCATGAACCTAGTCCGCCAATTCCACCGAGATAACCCCACTGCAATAAGAAAAGCCTATATAAGACATGCCCTGACCACCCTCAAAGCCCCATCTCCCTCTCTCACCTTCACAACTCCCAGCTCACCCCCCCCTGCTTACTCACTGCTCATGTCCGCCAATGGCTCACCGAAAGACCAACAGCCTCCCCTCCAAGTCATCAACATCACCACCCCAGCATCGCCATCCCCGACAGAGCCCAGGACCGAGGATGACCACTCGCAGCACCACCCAGCTATGCCCTTCACCGCCCGCATATTCACCATCAGCGACAGCAGCTCCAGCGACGATGATGACAGCAATGGAGCAAGTGGACCGACTTCTAGACGAAGTTCTCCTGCTCATGGCAGCACATCCGCCCCCAGCCTCCACTCCGCCCCCGACCTCTCAGACCACCCACTCAGCTCAGACAACTTCTGTGGAGTCTGCAATGCCCCCGTCCAGATCGATGACGGCCATGCTACCTGGAGCGCCTCCCCCATCTCGAGCCTCCCCTCAGCGCCTGCCAACCCCTCAGTACCTACCACTTCGCTCCCCCAGACTGGACTTCATTCGTCAATGCCAGACCCCCGCTTCAGGGCTGCGCTGCCCATCGGAGCCACCGTCTTTTCTGTACTTCCATCTGCCGACAACGACCTTGCCTGCGCCGTCCACTTTCTGCCGCCAGCAGAGGTCCCTGCCCCCTCGTACTCTCATGGCCAACGCAGCTACGCAAACGTCGCCACCACCCCCATCGGTCAAGGAGGAATCGCCACCGCCCCAGCAGCTTCACACACCTACGGTAACAGCGGCAGAAACCCAGGCCATGGTCAGTCGGACAATGCGCTTGGCTACGATGGTTATCTCCTGCGATGGCATCAACTTGTCGACAACGCAGGTGAGCGGGACAATATCCTTGTCCCCGATCACAACAACAGACTAGTCCCCGCCACCTTCTACGCCCATTTCACCCACCTCGCCGAGCCCCTCATCCTGGGACATCTGACAACGACGTCCCCGATCTATGCTGAGCCCCTCCACGCTAAGCCCCGCCCTGATGCTCACCTCCCAGATATAGACAACTGGGACCTGACTGCACTGGAGGGCAACCACCAGTACCGCCACCATGTGGACCGCCTTGTCGAGGCCCTCAACGACGCTGGCGTCGCCGCAGAAGTCCACCGCTATCGCCACCTAGTCCACAAGCTGCACTCCCAGATCGAGCAGGAGTACAACCACCTTCTGGGCACCCCTCAGCGTCGCGCCGACTACACTGCTCTCCAGCTAGACCGGGACGCTGACCTAGTACGCCGCCACCATGCACTTAGGGACCAGCTGCGTGTCGTCGAAGTGCATCTCCACAACGCAGCTGTCAACTTGCGCATCGGGCCCAAGCTGGACCAGATTCTTGCGCACCCTATCCTCCCCTCCATGTCCTACTGGCTGCGGCCCCGCCCTGCCACTCATCAGACCGACATCGTCACCCAGCTCCCTGTTCACATCCCGCCTCATGTTCACTTCATGCATGAGCGCCCCCTCCCCATCCGCGAACGCGTGGTCCACATGTTGCGCCACAAATGCCCCTGCCCGCCTGAGTCCTCCCCCGACACCAACGATGCTGGCCACGCCCTGTCCGGTGAGCCTGCTACCTCAGACTAACAGCGTGGCAGCTGTTCCTTAGGGGAGGGCGTACTGTTACGATCTCCCCCGTGGACTGCGGACCATTTCCTCTTTGCTTACATCCATATGCTTACCCTACTCCATGTGTGACTCGGTCTGACTCCTGGCTGCTTACTGTATGATATGACGCCTGTGGAGCGTGCGTGACTCATGTGGAGCGATGTGGCCATCGCTCCACTACTATACTTAGCTCCGGATCTCGGACTAGCTTGACTACCCTCGTTATGACTCAGGTAGCCGTTAGCATGTGCCCTCTTGTAGCTCCCTATATAAGGAGCCCCCTTTGCACCAGTCAAGCCTTAAGCTTGACTTAGTTTCTTAATCAAGACCTGACCTTGCTTTGACTCTCTGAGCTCGCCGCTCTAAGATGCTCCCACTGCCCCTTTCCTTCTGCTCTGCCTTAGTGCCTCACCAGCACTGTCTTGCTTTACTCTCATGCCTTTTCTAAGTTGGCTGCAACGACTTAGCTTTGAACCTTGAAGTCGCAAGCGCCCGCGACTTAGCCGTTCTACTCCAAAGAGTCTGCTTCACTCTTACGTCACCGAGACCACTGAAAGTGTCTCGCTTAGGACCACGTGCTCGTCGCCCTCGCACGTGTTTGCTGCTACCTCACGCCTAGTTGCACAAGTCGTGCTCACGGCCCCTCGAGCCGTAACATTGGCGCACCCTTGCACATATTCCTTTGTGAATCTTTCGAGTTCCTTCCCTCCTTCATAGTGTCTCTGCAGGAGCGCGAGAGTGTTCTTGATGCCTGGGTGTCCTGCGAGGGGGTGGTCATGATATCGTTGGAGGATTTCCCTTCATCTAGTCAAGTCTTGTGGGAAGGCAGCAAATCGCAGGGCCGTGACGCATTCTGGTGGGAATAGGGTGATGTTTTCATTGTCGTGCTCTCCTTTCTCTCCTGGGGGGCGTGATAGAAAATCTGCAGGGATATGTTGTTTGCCTGGGACGTGTACCAGCTGGTAATCGTACTCCTGGAGCTCTGGTGACCACCTGGCCTAGCGGCGATTGAGGTTCTGGGGTAGCAGGAAGTATTGTAGGTTACGGTGGTCTGTGCGTATGATGACCTTGTGCATGCTCCCTGCTAGGTAGGCCCTCCATGTGCATAGTGCGTCCAGGACTGCGAAGGCCTCTCGATCTGCAACATCCCAGTTGCGTTGGGTGGCATCGAAGGTTTTAGAGTGGAATGCGATTGGGTGTAGATGCCCCTGTTTGTCCTTTTGCTGCAAAACTGCTCTCAGGGCGTGTTGTGATGCATCTGTGTCGACATAGAATGGTTTGGCGAAGTCTGGTTGTCTGAGGACTGGTGCCGAGGCCACCCAATCCTTTAGTTCATCAAAGGCAGCTTGTCGCGCAGCAGTCCACTCCCATGGGACGTCCTTGTGCGTGAGCTCATTCATGGGGCATGCAACTTCACTGAACTTGGGGATCCAGTGTCGATAGAAGAGGCAGAATCCTATAAATGCACGGACATCCCAGACATTCCTTGGAGTGGGCCATGTCAGGATCGCTTTGACCTTGATGGGGTCCATCCTAAGGCGATCCTTTTCCAGGATGACGCCCAGGTATTCCACCACTGTGGCTTCGAACAGGCATTTCTCTGGGCGCAGGTAGAGGTCATGCGTAAGGAGTATCCCTAGTACCTGGGCGGTGATGCGGCGGTGAAGGGGGTAGTCCAGGGGCATGTGCACAAGGATATCATCCATGTACACTGTAACATAGCCTCCATCGATGAGTTCCTTGAAAATCTGATTCATCATGGTCTGAAAGGTCACTGGGGAGTTGGTGAGGCCAAAGAACATGACCATTGGTTCGAATAGTCCCAAGTTTGTCTTGAAGGCCACCTTCCATTGGTCTCCTTCACATATGCGAATGTTGTTATAGCCCCATCTGATGTCCATCTTCATAAATAGTGCATGCCCCCTCACCCAGTCAATTAGTTCTGGGATCAGCGGTAGTGGGTAGTGGTTGTGAATGGTGACGGCATTGAGCTTTCGATAGTCAATGACCAGGTGTAGGTCTCCATTCTTTTTCTTGATGTAGAAGACTGGGAATTCATACCTGGAGTCTGAGGGGCGGATCAAGCCAAGGCCCTCATTCTCCTTGACGAATTCTCGTTGCATGACCTGTTCCCTGGGATTGAGTGGATAGATCTTGCAGTCCATGGTGTCCAGGGCGTCGGGCTTGAGGTCAATGGCATGGTCCCAGGGTCGTGATTCTGGGAAGTGCTGCACTGCTTGTTCGCTGAAGACCTTCCTGAAGCGGTGGTAGTGAGTTGGTACTATCTGGTCCCATGTCCTCTTTTCTTTTGGCTGCGCCTCCTCAGCAATGCATTGGGAGACAGTGGTCTTGCAGAGACGCATGATGAGTTCGTCTCCTGGTTCTAGGAGGGGTTGGAACGAGGGGATGTCGACCTGTAGTCCCACGACCCGTACTGGAGGTGTGGGTTGGAGTAGTGACGCTTCTGGTGTGCAGAGGGCAATCTCTTGGTCAATGGTGCCCTTTGTCCAGTCGATGCGGGGGTTGACTGATGCGAGCCATGGGTAGCCCAGTATGAGGTCATCCCCTCCCAGTTCTGCAATGTAAAAGCGGTGGATGTGGCTTTTCTTGCCAGTGACTATTTCGAGTTCAGTGAATCTGGTGAGCTCCCCGATGCTATTCTTGCTCCCATCTGCGTTCCGTAGCTTCCTGGGACGTTTGAGGGGTAGTGTGGCGATTTTATTCCTTCTAATGAATGTTGGGCTGATGAAGTTCTCTGTTGCCCCACTGTCAATGAAGACAGGGAGCTCAGCCTTGGCAGTTGAGGTGTGTAACTGAGCTGGGATACGCAACGATTTGATTCTTGGTAGGTACACATCACGACAGAACATTGCCTGAATACTGGCTGACGTATTCAGGCGCCTTGAAAACCCTGAGTCTCCCACATCTGACCCATCTTATCATACTGCTCGTCACTGAGGGCGGCCATCGCTTTGAGGATTTCTTCTGGAGCCATTACTCCTGGTGAGGTAGAGGCCACTGATGCAACAGCGTCCCCTGGGTCCTCTTCTTCATATTCTTGTGTTACTTGTGCTTTTGCAGCACGAGGGAAGCTTCCTTTGCCCTTCCTTTGCAGGCATTGTCAAGCGAGATGACCTTGTTTCTTGCACTGGTAGTAGTGTCCTTCCTTCTGGAGGTGGGCTTTCTCTGAGTCGCTGAGCATGGCCCTGAGGTGGTCTACTTCCATGGGGACTGGTCCCATCTGGCTTGGGCGAAGCGGCTGCTGGTGGCACTGCGTCTGTTGTTGGGGGCGAGAGCCTCGTGCAAGGAAGGGGAGGAAGGGACGAGAGGTCCGCTGGGCTCCTATCAAGGGGTTCTGCTGCCTCTGTTGGGTGAGGATACCTTGCTCAATCTGCCAATGGACATGATTGGTGTGCGCAGCATGCTTCCATTCTTCCCATGTCATAGGGACAGGCCTTTCTTTGAGACAGGCCCTGAGGAGTCCGGGATTGAGGCCTTTCCAGAAGTACCAGACCACTGCAGGGTTGTTTGGCTCAAGATTCCCTCTCTCTGCAAGCTCTTCAAACCTGACGATGTAGCTATTGATGCCTTCTTGTGGGCTCATCCAGATTCCCATGAGCTCTTGCTGTGCTTTCTGCAGGGCCGAGATGTCTGCATAGTCAAGGAGGAATCTGGTTTTGAAGGAGTCCCATGGATGGTTGTCTTGTATGAGGCCCCTGGAGACTTGCTGTAGCCATTTCATGCATTGGCGTGCCCAGCCATCTACGTGTGGTCCCTTGATGAGGGTGAGGGCATGTGCGACACGGTTGTCTTCTTGGGCAATTGCTGCGGACCTTCTGTTTAGAAAGTGGTAGTTCTCGAGCTCTAGCATCCAGTTTTGGGCTATCTTGCGTCCTTCTTCACCGCCCCTGAAGGGTTCTGGGGGTTGGCCTACTAGCTTTGTGTCACGCCCACCGAGTGAGCGTACCTCCACCGGCGATGGAGGGGGCGTAGGCGACGCTGGAGACTGAGGTCTGGAGGGTAAGAGGTCTGTATACCTCTCACGCGCAGGCGTACTCTTGTGACGTCTGATAGAGAGCTTTCCCTTGCCTTTGAGCATACACTAAGGCTCCGCAAGGGGACGCGTGAAGTCTGGCAATTGACCAGAGGAGTAGTGGTTCACAAGAAGGAGAAGAGAACCGTGCACAAGCTGAGATTACAAGAGAACAGACTTAGGGTCTGTCCTAGGCGTACCAAGCGATATAAGTACATACATGGGTGACTCATAGGGAGTCAGGACGAGTCATGGTGTCCCTAGGACACCGCTACTAGTACAGAGTCACATACAGTCGGTAGGAGTCATCGTATAGTATGAGTCATAGGTGCCGACGCAGTACATGCGCAGAGGCGTGCAGATGTAGCACTAGTGAATGCGCGTCGGTCCCGGCGGTCCGTCAGACCGGGTGGTAAGTGTACAAGGCGAGACAAGGGGACACAGGCAGAGTCACGGACCGTAGGGGCCCGGCAGTCCGTAGGCGAAGCGCAGAGGGCAGTAGGTAGTAAAAATGAAAAGAAAATAAGGCGTACAGAGTGTAGCGAAGCGTAACACTTTGCATCCGCACCTTGCGGGGCTGGGGCGTCAAGGTCAAATCCTGGAAATCCGGGTGGCTCTCCTCCAGGTGGTCCTACCCCAAGTGGTCCTCCTCCTGGGTGGCCTCCACCTCCCCCTGGCAGTCCTCCGCCTCCTTCTGGCAGTCCTCCTCCTCCTCCTGGTGGTCCTCTGCCTCCTCCTGGTGGTCCTCTGCCCCTTCCGTGAGGGGGATCAGTGTAGGGCTCTGCTGGGGTGAATGGGTTAACTCTGGCAATGTCTGCGTATGTCTGGCCAACTGCAAGGGCGAAATGCGGTGGGGCAATGGTGTGGGTGCTCATGACTTGCACTGTGTCTCGTTCTTCTTTGATTGGGCTTGGGTCCCTAACTCCTTGGCGTGCTGCACCTTCTAGTGCTCCTCCTACCGCCGATGTAAAGGCAGTAGTGTCGTCCCCTAGGTCTTCTGGGTCTTGTGATTCCCCTAGTAATGGGAAGCGTGTCTTGGCGTTCGCGTAAGCGAAGTGTTTGTTAGTCTTGTTGTCGTATGCAACTTCGTACCAGGCACCTGCTACGTGGTGTATTGGGTATGCTGCGATCTTGAACCATCCTGGGAGGATGGCAAGGAAGTAGTGCCCTGTCCACGGGATTGTTCCTTCAAAGTGTTGTGGTGACTCGTATCCTTCTTGGAGGAAGAGGACTCGCTGGTCTTCCCTCTTATCGTCCTCCACACAGACTGTAACTGTGAATGGCTTAAACTTGTGGTCTACTGGTGACTCCACGATGGTGCTTGGGCCAGGGGCCTCTGGCTGACTGGGTAAGTCTGTTCTAATGTCACGCCCACTGAGTGAGCATACCTCCACGGGCGAAGGAGGGGGCGTAGGCGAAGCTGGTGACTGAGGACGTGAAGGCAGAAGGTCTGTATACCTATCACGCGCAGGCGTACTCTTGTGACGTCTAAGGGAGAGCTTTCCCTTGCCTTTGAGCATATACTAGTGCTCCGCAAGGGGTGAGCAAAGTCTGGCAATTGACCAGAGGAATGATGGTTCACAAGCTGAGGAGGAGGCGACTAACTGGCTTGAGATTACAAGAGAACAGACTTAGGGTCTGTCCTAGGCATACAACGCGATATAAGTACACACAGGAATGACTCAGGGCGAGTTAGGACAAGTCATGGTGTCCCTAGGACACCGCTACTAGTACAGAGTCATTGGGAGTCATTGTACTGTATGAGTCAGTGGGTGCCAAGGCAGCGCATGCACAGAGACGTGCATATGTAGCACTAGTGGATGCGCGTCGGTCCCGATGGCCCATCAGGCCGGGTGGTAAGTGTACAGAGCGAGAATGGAAGACATAGACGGAGTCACGGGCCATAGGGGCCTGGCAGTCCATAGGCGAAGTGTAGAGAGCAGTAGGCAGTAAGAATGAAAAGAAATAAGGTGTACAGAGAAGCGGGAGCGTAACACTTTGTGTGAAAGACGATAGGAAGGAAGACCAGCAAGTCCTCTTCCTCCAGGAAGGATACGAGTCATCATAACACTTTGAAGGAACAATCCCGTGGACAGGGCACTACTTCCTTGCCATCCTCCCAGGGCGATCCAAGATCGTAGCATACCCAATACACCATGTAGCAGGTGCCTGATATGAAGTTGCATACGACAACAAGACTAACAAACACTTCGCTTACGCGACTGCCAAGACACGCTTCCCATTGCTAGGGGAGCCACTAGACCCACAAGACCCAGAGGATGACACTACTGCCTTCACTACTGATATAGGAGGAGCACTAGAAGGCGCAGCACACCAAGAAGTTAGGGATCCAAGCCCAATTGAAGAAGACCCAGAACCAATACAAGTCATGAGCACCCAGACCATTACTCCAGCACGTTACGCCCTTGTGGCTGGCCAATCCTATGCAGACATCACCAGGGTCAACCCATTCGCCCCAGCGGAACTAGTGTTTTAAGGTCCAGTCCTATGGACTGAAAAAAGACCAGGACCCAACCGGACCGGACCGCACTAGGACCGGACCACTGGTCCCAGTTGCACCAATTTCTGTCTGGTCCCAGTTGCAGTCCTCCATCCCCAGATCAAATATTTCAACTGCAAAATAACTGGTTGTGACCAGTTGCAACTTGCAACTGACCCCTTTTTCTCTGTAGAATATCAATCGATTTTTTATTGTCTTTTTATTCATGTTTCAAAGGAGTTGCAACTTAGGCGGAGTTTCAAACTCTGGTGAACGTCGTCCAGTTTTGGTAAGTACTCTTCCTCTGCCTCCCCAATGTCCGTGTCCAACATCAAGCAGCAGCTGGCCATCAACTGATGAGCCTTACTCTCTAGTAGCCCTTGGATGGGCAATTAGGGCCTGGATAATAAGAGATGAAGGTTAAAAAAAGGTAGGTATAAGGGAGTGTTGGAGCTTGAGAAAAAACAACAGGTGTGTCATCACTGACATAAACATACTGTTACGCCATCCCTCGCCGTCCATAGCCAAAAGCCAGACCGGTCCACAGTGCCATCTGGACCGCTGTACCGCCCGGGCCGCCGGCCCATCACCCCGAGATTCAAGTGCAAGCCCTTGGTGTAGAGCATTCTGCCAAGAGGATACCGGACTTTGCCGTGACGGAGATCTCCGCTGGAGATCTCCATAGATGCCTTATGACTCACACTGACTCGATAGTGACTCGATAGTGGCTGATGGAGTATGACTCCACAGCCTAGACTGTTCCAGACTGCCTTCGCCTAATGCCGGGGATTCCCCTAGGGATTCCCCTTGTTGCCACTTCTATTCTTAGCATACGACTCACCTTTGCCACTTCGCTCCGCCTTGCCCCGCCTGCCTAGACTCGCGCTCCACCCTATGTGGAGCAGTACGATACAGCCTTGCACTCCACTCTGTGGAGCTACTATACTTAGAACTAGTGCCAGTCTGCACCGCCTGAGAGATCCTTACCATACATAGATGAGCCCTCATGTATATAAGGTAGCCTGCTAAGATGGAGACGCCCCATCTCAGACTTAGTACAATATCCACTAGTCTTGTGCCATCCTGTCCAGTCTGCCAGATCCCCTTGAGTAGTCAAGCCTCTTGGGTCACTCCTGCTTCCCTCTCCACGCCGCTTAGAGTCTGCTGCAAAGACTCTACTAGATCTTGTGTCCACTTAGGGAGCCACGACAGTAGTCCCTTTGTCTGACACTTGCCCTGCTATTCACGTGACCAAGCCATATCACATGCCTTACCTCTAGTCTCATGATCACGTGATGTCTCACGTGATCAGCTCAGCTCAGTCGACCACGTGCTTGCCCTTGCATATGCCTCAAGATCACTTGGCTTGCCTTTGCCTTGTGCTGTGGTAGCCCGGTATATGCTTTCGCCACGAATGACCCGTGGAGTCATAACACATACAGACTAACTACACCATCTTCTCTTCCCCTAGGACTGCAGCAGCGGTAGCAGCAGCATCAGCGGCTGCACCAGCGATGGCACCAGTGGCGGCGGTGGCAGCAGCAGGCTCAGCGGTGGCCCCAGCACCGGCGACACCAACGGTGACACCAGCATGGTGACGGCCCCAGCACTGGCAGCATCAGCGGGCAACACCAGTGGCGACACCAGCACGGTGGGGGCAGCAGCGGCCCCATCATCAGCAGTGCTGGCAGCCCCAGCGGGCTACACCAGCAGCATGGCAGCCCCAGCCTTAGTGGCACCAGCAGGCGACACCAGCAGTAGCGGCAGCCCCAGCACCAGTGGCACCAGCAGATGGCACCAGCAGTGGCACCAGCACCGCAGCGGCGGTGGCAGCCCTAGCCCCAGCTGCACTGGCGGCACCAGCGGGTGACACCAGCAGCAACACCAGGGACGACACGTTGTCGACACCAGTGACTACACCAGCGGTGGTACTGGTGAGCAACACCAGTGGCGGCACCAGCACGGCGGTGGCAGCCCACCAGCAGCACCGGTGGCACCAGCGGCCGACACCAGCAGCGATACCAGCACAGTGGCGGTGGCAGCAGCCCCAGCACCAGGGGCACAGCCACTGACACGCTGACACCAGCGACGACGTCAGCGGCGGCAGCACCCGCATCAGGCCACCAGCACCTGCAGCGGCACTGGCGTGGCACCGACGGCACCAGCGGTGGCGGCAGCAGGTGCAGCAGCAGATGTAGTATTGGAGCAGTCGCTCATACTTAGTCTTAGTTAGATTGTATCTCTATCTTTTTACTTGACTTGAATATAGAATGTTTTAATCTAAAAACCGGTTGCAACTGCAAAAAAACTGGTTGAGACTGGTTGTCAACCGGTCTCTAGAAAGACCAGTTCCAACCGGTCATTTTTCTGAAACTGGACCGAGGTTGCCACAGTGCAGACTGAGTATACTATGTTTTCCATTCAATTTTCGCCTCTCCTGTCATGTGACCAAGCTGTCACATGACCTCCCTGGTTTCCCTTCCTGCCGGGAGCCTCTGGGCTGAACCAGCAGGGGAATGCATCACTTTTGACTTGCGCGCGACCATTTTACTACAAATTGACTCATATGTACTTTTTCTTACTCACCTACCTACCTACTTACTAAGGAGGTGACGCATTGGCTGACGCGTCCCCAGAAGTCAGTAGATAAAAGGGGCACGAAGCTGGAGTTGCTCTCCAGCTTCTAGCTTAGTTCTCGACTCCCACTAGCTCCAGTACTTCTTATCGCAATCGCAGATTTGTCGACCTCCTCTGTCTGAGTCTCGTGTCTGATCTCCTCTCTTATTTCGAATCTCATGAAGGAAAGACCGTAACTCTGCACGAAGCAACCTTGCGCAGAGTCACGATCTTATCTTCACTCCTGAACTCTCGATCTTGACTTGAAGTATTGACGCGAGTCGACTTCAAGTAGACGCTTCTGCTAGTAAGCGTAACAGAGGTAGACCAGTTGCTTGCGGTCTCAGTCCAGTTTTTGTAAAATTTCCTTTGGCTGCAACCGGTCCCGGTTCGGTTGCCTAGCTCCGGAGGTTAAAGACCGGACTGGACCGGACCTTAAAACACTAAGCGGAACCTTGCCCTGATATACCATGAGACAGAGAAGGTGGAGGACCACCTGGAGGAGGCGGAGGACCACCAGGAGGAGGTGGGGGGCCACCAGGAGGAGGTGGGGATTACCCTGGGGGAGGACCACTTGGAGCAGGACCACCGGGAGGAGAGCTGCCTGGATTTCCAGGATTCAACCTGGGTGCCCCAGGGCCACAAGGTGCGGATGCAAAACTAGTTGGCCAACCCCCAGAACCCTTTAGAGGAGGCAAGGAAGGGTGCAAGCACGCCCAACACTGGATGCTGGACCTCAAAAACTACCACTTCTTGAACAGAAATGCTGCGGCCATCGCACAGGAAGACAACCATGTCGCGCATGCTCTCACCCTCATTAGGGGGCCAAATGTGGATGGATGGGCACACCAACGCATGAAGTGGCTGCAACAGGTCTCCAGAGGCATCATACAAGACAATCACCCCTGGGAGTCCTTCAGAACCAGGTTCCTCCTTAACTACTCTGACATCTCTGCCCCCCAGAGGGCACAGCAAGAGCTGATGGTGATCAAGATGCAGCCAGGAGAAGGCGTTGATAGCTACATCGTTAGGTTCGAAGAACTCGCTGAAAGGGGGAACCTCGAACCTAACAATGTTGCCGTCATATGGTACTTCTGGAAGGCCTTAACCCCGGACTCCTCAAGTGTCATGGCTTCGAGGGGCCGTGGCTCAAAGCGAGCCTGTTTCGAAAGTCACGTGACTTGCGCGCGTTGACACGAAGTCCTTGATATGTGTGTGTGACTTGCAACTGTTGTAGCACAGTTGGCTAAGCTTCGAAGTGGCTAATTGAGCCGGAGTGAGGGTGAGAACAGAAGGGAAAAAAGTCACACAGCAAAGTGGGAGATCAGACAACTCGAATTGCAGACAAAGTTGAGACTGAGGGTCTCAACTTCATAACTAAGACTATTTATACACTCTGGTTGCCTCACTCGGCTGACCAGTCTCAATCATATCCAGAACGAAAGGGGCAGTATGTACAGTAATACCCTTTCCTCTTTGACCAAAGAGGAACTCTGTACAGTAATACCCTTACCAGACTCGGAACGCGTACAGTAAGCAAATCGGGCGCAGGTCACATGATCAGGCATAGCAGTCACGGAATCAGAGACGAAACACAGAAATACAGTGCATTGGTCCGCCAATCGTAACATCACCCCCTCTCCTAGGCGGGTGTGCCATCACTCGCCAGTCCAGTCCGTAAAAGTACAGTTTTGTATCGTAAGATTCATAGAAGTCTTCACAGTGGGTCAAGAAACGAATCCCAGTCAAGGGCCTCACCATAGATCTCCTTCGCTTGCTTGAGGTCCACCACTGATCCCTCCTCTTCATAGCCGAAGTCAAGGTTCTTGGCGATCCCTGAGGTGGGGCAGGCAGGACCGATGTTCTTGTGTCCTACATGTACACCGCAGCAATCTGGTTGACATTTCGCGTGTGGGGTGGTGCAGTCGAAGGTCCAGTGGCCTTGCTGATTGCAAAATCCACAAAGCCTCCAGGTGGGGCAATTTTCGTATTTATGGTCAGCACCGTCCATCTGGCATTTACCACAATAAAAGGTAGTCATTTTACGATTCTTACTACCCTTCTTCCTCCCCCCGCGCGCACGTGATCGCACTCCTGCTACTCCGGCCACGTGCCTCAGTTCAGCTCGCACTGTCATAGTACGACTGCTCCCTCGCTGTGCCTGAGCGTCGACGTCACCGGAACGTGTGCTGTCTGTTACGACTCCACGGGTCGTTCGTGGCGAAAGCGTATACCGGGCTACCACGGCACAAGGCAAAGGCAAGCCAAGTGATCCTTGAGGCACGTGCAAGGGCAAGCACGTGGTCGACTGAGCTAAGCTGATCACGTGAGGCGTCACGTGATCGTGAGACTAGAGGTAAGACACGTGATATGACTTGGTCACGTGAATAGCAGGGCAAGTGTCTGACAGAGGGACTACCGACGTGGCTCCCTAAGTGGACACAAGATACAGTAGAGTCTTTGCAGCAGACTCTAATCGGCGTAAGAGGAGAAGGAGAACCCTAAGGCTGGCACTTAGAGGGGGGCTGGCAGGCAAGGCAAGACTGGCAGGAAAACAGACTAGTATGGATATTTGGACTGCACTTCTGGGCTGGCACCAGTAAGCTGACAGTGGATATGGTACTAAGTCTGAGATGGGGCGTCTCCATCTCAGCTGGCTACCTTATATACATGAAGGCTCATCTATGTATAGTAAGTATCTCTCAGGCGGCGCAGGCTGTCACTGGTTCTAAGTATAGTAGCTCCACGGAGTGGAGCGCGAGGCTGTATCGTACTGCTCCACAAGGGTGGAGCGTGAGTCTAGGCGGGCGGAGCAAGGCGGAGTCAAAGGCGAGTCATAAGCTAAGAATAGAAGTGGCAAAGAGGGGAATCCCTAGGGGAATCCCCGGCATTAGGCGAAGGCGGTCTGGAACGGTCTAGACTGTGGAGTCATACTCCATCAGCCACTGGCGAGTCATGGCGAGTCAGTATGAGTCATGAGGCATCTATGGAGATCTCCGCCGGAGATCTCCGTCTACGGCAAAGTCCGGTATCCTCTTGGCGGAATGCTCTACACCAAGGGCTTGCACTGGAAACTCGGGGCAACGGGCCGGCGGCCTGGGCGGCACGGCGGTCCGGATGGCACTGCGGACCGGTCTGGCTTTTGGCTATGGACGGTGAGGGATGTCGTAACACTGTCACGATGTTCGTGACAAATCCGTGATTGTTGACCAACAGCACCACCTGTAAGAGGGATGGTGCTGTTGCTGCTGCTGTGGTCGTCGGCGTGTTGTGTGGGTTCGCAAGGCGTTGGGGTTGAATCATAGATCATCCGCCCTGGGTTGAGGAGGGTGGCGACGGGACTGAGGGGGCCGAGGGTGCTGAGGAGGTCAGGGATGAGAGTTGAGCTAGGGTCCGCTCCAGGCGACGGAAGCGTGTAGGGCCCCACAACCGCTGGGAGGTCGAATGCCCGGGAGAAGGCATGGGCGAGGATCCTCGCTCCCTGGTCGTCGGCATCGGCTGCGTTGGCGAATGTGCACGCGGTCCTGTCATCGTCGGTGGAGCCGAAGCTCGATGCGCGGCTGTTGAGCGGCGGGAGCGAGCCGTCGTCGTTGACGGCATCGCCCGTCCCGGAGGTATGGGTCCACTGGTCATACGTGGGGTAGAGCGCCGGGCTCCACGGTGCCCCGAAGGTGAGGATGTCATCAGGGTATTGGAGGTGGCCAAGGTAGTTGTTGTTGAGGAGGGGCGCGGTGAGTCCGGGGAGGCCTGGTGTGCTGGACGTCGGTAGGCCATCAGTCATAGTACAGGCGCGGATACGAAGTGGAGAAGTGTTAGGTGTAGAAGAGCGGGTGTTTGTCATTTGTCTTCTTACTTTGCTTTTATGTTTGAGTGCCTGCATGGCCGTGGGTTTACGTCTGTAGTAGTCAGCAATGAGGTCGGGTGCGTGCACATCCTCAGCTGGTTCCCAGCTATTGTGTGCTTTCGAATAGCCTTTCCAAGATAACAAGTATTGCAACTTCTTCCAGCGGCCTACGTGTCTCGAGTTTTCGATGCGATCGACTTCGTACTCTTCTGCGCCCTCGATCAGTTCTGGCGCCAGTTGTGGGAAATTTTCCCCATGTTCTAGCGTTTCTCGGTAAGGTGTGAGGAGGGATGCATGGAAGACGTTGTGAATTTTCCAGTGTGGAGGGAGTGTGAGTCGATACACTACAGGTGATATGACGTCAGTGATTTTGAACGGTCCATACCGTTTGGGCGCGAGCTTTGCGATTGGATGCGAGAGGCATAAGTTGCTTCCCTCGAGCCACACTTCATCGCCTACCCTGTGCCCTTGGAAGTGGCGTTGTCCTTTGCGTCGTTCTGATCGTTGGACGAGTAAACGTTGTGCATTTTTAATAGCGGTTGTTGTGCGCGCACGCGCACACTCGAGCCACTCTTTTCGTTCGTGAATTGTGGGTATTTTCATCTGGTGGTTGGTGGTGTGCAATGTCGGCGTGTGGCCAATGAGGAGCTCGTATGGTGTTGCTCCGGTGGTTTCATTCGTCCAAGTGTTGTGGACGAACTGGGCGAGGGGTAACAGTTGCGCCCAATCATTTTGTTCTGCGTTACCGTAGATTCGGAGGTATTGCTCCACTCGTTGGTTTGCGCGCTCCGATTGTCCATCCGTTTGAGGGTGGAATGCAGTACTAATGTTTTGTGAAACTCCTAGAAGCATACAAAGTTCCTTCATGATTGCGGCCGTGAACCGTGGATCTCGATCTGAGATGATGCGTCGCGGCGTGCTGTAAAATGGGAAGACGCGTTCAGCGTAAAGTTGGGCCACTCCCAGTGCGTCGATGGTTTTCTTACAGGGGAGGAAGACGGCCGCTTTCGAGCACCCATGGTCCACGATCGTGAGGACCGCGTCATATCCTTGTGAAACTGGCAGGTCGGTTATCAGATCCCAACTGATAGTGTGGAATGGGATTGCGTTTTGTTCTACGCCGATCGGCATGATGGGTGGACACGGTCGCACGGTATTGGGCTTTGTGGACTGGCAAACCACGCATCCCTTGACGTATGTGGCAGTAAAGGTCTTTATGGTGGGCCACCAGAAATCGCGGGCGATCACTCGTAGTGTGTTTGCGATCCCCGGGTGTCCTGCTGCATCATGGTCGTGGTACATCTGCAAGATTTGCCTTTGCAATTCCTTTCATTCTGGCACGACAAGGTGTGCTCGGTAGTACCATTGTTCACGCGCTTTGTTGAGGACGTATTGTTCTTCTAGTTTCTTCATTTTCTCCTCTTCTTCTTCTTGTGCTGCGCAAATCTCTCGTTCGAGATTGATGATCTTGGTTGCGCGAGCAAATAAGTGGTCTGGAAGGACCGTGATGTCAGTGTTGTCGTCTGCACCAGTGTTGTCGTCGGGTCGCCTCGAAAGATGATCAGCGTGGTTATTTTTCCCCGGTTTGTGTACCAGTACAAAGTTGTAGTCGGCCAGGTTGCCTAGGTATCGCGCCACACGCCTGTTGATGCGTTGCGGGTGGCGGTAATACTGTAAATTAGCGTGGTCAGTGTAGACAGTGATGGGGTGTTGTGAGGAAAGTAGGATGTGCCTCCATCCTCGTAGCCTGCGGACCACGGCCAGAAGTTCTCGGTCATGGATATCGTAGTTCCGTTCCGCAGGTGTGAACGAGTGTGATAGGTTGCCTACTGGGCGTAGGCATCCCCGGTCATCTTTCTGTGCTAGGATCGCCCTGGTCGCAAATTGGGATGCGTCAACTTCAAGGAAGAATGGGCGGTCGTAGTCTGGTCGCTGTAGTACTGGGTTGTTTGTCACTGCAAGGATGAGTCTTTCCATTGCCTCTGTGCACTCATCTGTCCACTCAAATGGTGTATCTTTTCTGAGTAGTGAATTGATTGGTCGGGTGATGTGTGCGTATCCTGGGATGAATGCGCGATGATACCCGAATACCCCCAGTGTCGAGCGGACTTGCTTCACGGAGCTCAGCCGGCGCGGCCAGGCCGCTAAGCCGTCTTGTTTTGTCGGGTCAATCTGGATCGTGCCGTGCTCTACTATGATCCCTAGATAGTTGATTGTCTTTTGTTTGAATTGGCATTTAGAGAGTTTCAGGAATAGGGATTCTTGCTTCAAGAGGTCAAGTACCGCGTGCACTACTTCCTCATGTAGCGCGTGATCGTTGGGTGTTGCGATCAGTATATCATCCATGTATACGAATAGGAGCCCTGGGTATCGTCTTTTTAGAGGGGCAAAAATGCGATCCATGAGTCGCTGGAAGGTCGCGGGCGAATTCGTTAGGCCGAAAAACATTACATTTGGGAGGTAGAGGCCATAGGGTGTTTTGAACGTGGCTTTCCATCGATCTTCCTTTTTGATTTGTATGTTGTGGTACCCCCAACGGATGTCCAGGGCTGTAAACAGCTCTTTTCCTTCTAGTTCCTCTAGGATTTGTTTGATTCGTGGTATTGGGTATACGTCGCGTATCGTCCATTTGTTTACTTCTCTGTAGTCTTGTAG
>QLOS01001009.1:0-19389 GCA_003313725.1 Russula sp. MG48 | reverse complement strand
CCTGGGAGCACGACCAGCCTGGACACGCCGGTCACAGAAACCTCCAAGTGGACATTGTGTGCCAGATCCTTCGTGCACGTCTCCAACAGCATCGTCAGCGGCCGCCAGAAGTCCAGAATTGGTGCCAGACTCGTCGCGCACCTCTGCCTCCAGTGCACGCCAAGCAGCATTGTCAGCGTCGCTTCCTCCTACACCAGAATCAGAGTCAGAGACAATGCTTGCCACGTTCATTGCCACGACCAGCACAGGGAGCCTACCAACGTTCTCACCCGCCACGCAGCTCCCAGACTATCCTCCCACGCAGCTCCCCGAGTACCCTAATAGTAAGCTGCTTAGAAACCCAGCCAGGAAGCTGACGCAGGAAGGTTCCTGGCCCGAAATGGCACGCAACAAGACAGCCTATAAAACCGCAAAGAAACACCCCCAATCATTTTCTAACTACCCCCGTCCATTCCTCGCAGCTGTGGCTTCAGTCTACCCTAACATCTTCCGCGCCTCTTCCTCCCCACAGAATTTTAACCCTGCCGCTAAACTCGCTGCTGCTCGCCACCCTCGTCGCCCTCGTCCTGCTTACATGTCTACCTCCCCTACTACGTCCTCCACGCCCGGTTCCCCCATTTACAAAGGGGACTACAGTGATTTTACTGCCGCCATAGACCAACCCATCCCTGCCTTGGAGCCTCCGCCAGGCTCTCCCATGACTGACATTGAGCTCCCTCCTGTCGTCGAACTGGGAGTCCTCGCAGCCAACCCAGACACCACTTCCTACCCCGAGGACTACCAGTACCCTCCCCGTGGCCATTCCACCACCACCAGCGTCCCAGGCCTCCTGCTCATGGATGCCGTGGGAGAACCCGTCACTGAAAACGATGAGGAAGGTCCATCCTTTGCCGTAGACATGCGCGGGGTCACCACAGGGGAGGAGGTCATCCGCCACCTCAACGCAATGGTTGCTGAGGTGATAGACACCTTAGACGACGAGGAGGTACGAGATGTAGTCATTGATGCCACCACAGCGTTGCGTGCCAGAGTAGAAGGCGACAGCGCCCCGAACACGCCCTCCTGGAACCCCGCAAACATCCCTGACGAGTGGAGCCCCCTCGCGGCCATTGATGTAGAAGGGATCGCGGAGGGAACAGACGAGCAGGACCACCCAGGACACCCCTATCGCCTTAACCACCCCACTAGCCGCTACTACTTCCCCACCAAGATCCAAGACGGATCAGGTGCCCTCGTCACCCCAAAATACATCGCATTTATGTTTGGGGCCAAGGACCCCGTCGTTCTGGCCACTATGGGACGAGGTAAAGTCATCTTCACGTACCCCCTCCATGCACGCCCAGCGGCAGCGCACTATCAGCATCCACTCCCATGCCTCACGCCCAGACAAGTCGCCATCTTCTCAGACGAAGGAGGGGACGCCGGCTCCTTCTGGCACCACGTAGACAATGCCCTCAAGGCCCTGGGAGACCCATATCTCATCGGAGAGGTGGAACGCCTGCGCACCGCGGAGATGGGGATTGAATCCCACGCCATAGATATCGAGATGGAGAAGCGGCGCGCAGCAGAGGCGCAACGCCTCCTCAAGTACCATCAGAGGAGGCTAAACTACTACAAGGACCAGCGCTACCAATCGGTAACACACCTCTCGCGGGCAGATGCTTACAATGCCATCTTCCCTTACCTCACCAGCGTCCATGCCCCCCTCGAGACTCCAGAGGACCAGGTCCTCTCCTACTGCCCCTGCCCCGCACTGCGCGAGGCCCTTGCCAAGGCGGGACGTGGCTGCACCCAACGCCCGGAACCATACACCCTCTCTGAGCGCATCTTCGGGCGCCCTCCCCCTTCAGCATGCTCCCTCCTTGAACGCATTACACGGGAGGGCTCCCGCCTCGAACGTGAGGCTGAAGGGGAGCCTGGGGCCACAACAGAGTACGACGCTGACGCCATGGACGCTTATGACTGGACTGACCAAGGTAGCAACTGAGGACAGTCGCGGACTGTAGGAGAGGGGTGATGTTACGCTCCCGATTCACTGTACGCCTTATTTCTTTTCATTCTTACCGCCTACCGCTCTCTATGCTTCGCCTATGGACTGCCGGGCCCCTACGGCCCGTGACTCCGCCTATGCCTTCCTATTTCGCTCTGTACAGCTACCACACGGCCTGACGGGCCGTCGGGTCCGACGCGCATCCACTAGTGCTACATTTGCATGACTCTGCGCATGCGCTGCCTCGGCACCTACTGACTCATACTGTACGATGACTCCAGATGACTGTGTACTAGTAGCAGTGTCCTAGGGGCACTATGACTCGTTCTGACTCCCTATGAGTCACGTCTTCATGTACTTATATCGCCCAGTTCGCTTAGGACAGACCTTAAGTCTGTTCTCTTGTAATCTCAGCTTGTGCACGGTTCCCTTCCTTCCCTTGTGAACCCCAACTCCTCTGGTCAATTGCCAGACTTCATGCGCCCCCTTGCGGAGCCTTAGTGTATGCTCAAAGGCAAGGGAAAGCTCTCTATCAGACGTCACAAGAGTACGCCTGCGCGCGAGAGGTATACAGACCTCTTACCCTCGAGACCTCAGTCGCCAGTGTCGCCTACGCCCCCTCCATCGCCTGTGGAGGTACGCTCACTCGGTGGGCGTGACAGGCTGCGCTGCCAAGCCGGATCACATCAGTCATAACAGGAGTCATGGTAGGTAAAAATAGATAGTCCGGACCGTAGCAAGCGTACCAGAGATTGTAACAGTACGCCCCCTCCTAAGGGGGAATGGCTGCCACGGCATTCAAGCAGGGGGAGTGGCGCGCGTGCACCGGAGCGGAATGACTCAGCATGGAGGGGAGACTTGCCTGGGGCGAGTGCGTGGCATGATCCGCACAGGGAGTGCGGCAATGACATCGGTCTGATGGGTAGCGGGACGTCCTCGCAGGTAGTAGTCGAGGGGCGGCATGACAGGTCGTGCCAGTATCTGGTCCAGCTTAGGACCGATGCGCGACATGACGGCAGCCTCATAAAGGCACAGCTCGATGAGCCTCAGCTTGTCCTGCAGCTCATGACTGCGGCGCACAAGGGCAGCATCCTGCTCCAGCTGAGCGGCGGAGTAGTCGTTGCGACTCGCGGGTAGACGCGTAAGATGGGCATACTCGACGGCGAGCTGGTGATGGAGGGCATGAATGCCGATGTGATACCTGTGTACATCAGCTGCCAGCCCCGGGTCCCTGAGATCCTCGACTAGCTTGTCGATGTGTCGGCGGTGAGGGTGGTTCCCATTGAGGGGCATGAGGTCCCAGTTGTCGATGGTGGGGAGGTGCTTGTCATCGTGGGGCTTGGCGTACAGTGGTTCGGCGAAGATGGGTGAGTTGGTCATGAGTCGCCCTAGAATGATGGGCTCGTCAAAGTGCGGGAAGTGCACGTAGTACGTGGCTGGGATGAGGCAGTTGTTGTGATTGGGGACAAGGATAACGTTCCGGTCACCTGGGTTGTCGTCAAGTCGATGCCAGCGCAAGAAATAACCATTGTAGCCGATGGTGTTGACGGGCTGGCCATAGCCTGGTGCTGGGGCATTGACAGTGACGATGGGCGTTCCTCCTCCTTGACTGAGGGCAGTGGCGGCGACGTTTGCGTAGCTGTGGATCAGCGTAGGGGTCGTGTGGGCGGTCTGCTGGCCCATGCTGGTGGCGGTAACGGTGGTATTCCCATGGACTGCGCTCGGCTGCTGTGGTAGTCGCTGAGCATCTGCGACAACTGACGTTCTTGATGGGCTCCACGTGGTGTGTCTGTCCCCAATTCGTATGGGAGAGTTGCAGGTTGCACAGAAGTTGTCTGAGCTAAGGGGGTGATCGGCGTAGTCTGAGTGTAGGCTAGGGACTGGAGAACCTCTGCCAGAAGCTGGTCGGCTTGTTGCTCCAGGCTGAGGGCTGGCTGAGGAGTCGCGGAGGGAGCTGGTACCGTCCCCTGAGCTGCTGGTCTCGTCGCTGTCAACAATGGTGAGTATGCGGGCGGTGAAAGGGACCTGTATGGCGCGGGCGCCGCTGTCATCCTGAGGGCTGGTCATCGTCGTAGGGGTTGTACTGGTAGGGCTGCTGCTGCCTTTCGCTTGGAGCTGTTGGACTTGTTGTGGGCCATTGGTCGTCATGGAAAGCATGGAGTAAGCTGGTGGTGGAGATGGGGTGCAAAGAGAGCGAAGTGGTGATGTCCCTGCTGAGCTGAGGGTGGTCCTTATAAGCATTTTTCGAACTGCAGTGGAGTTTTCTCGGTGATACTTGAGTACTAATTTTAGCGCATGTTTCAGGTTGCTGCGCGGTTCCCATGTGTCTTCTGCTGCGGAGTATCCTTTCCATCTGATGCGGTATTGAGGGGTTTTTGCCTTTCCATGCAGGCGGTGGTCTAGAATGGCCTCGACTTCGTACTCTGTGTTACGGCTCGACGGGCCGGTAGCACGACTTGTGCGATGCGAGACTGTGTGCGAGACGCGTCACGTGAGTATGATGCGGGAGCACGTGCCTATGCATGAGTGACTGAGTGCGAGATGCTTGAGCACAAAGGTAACGTGATCCTTCCCACGTGACCGCAGGGATGACGAGTGTCTTGGAGTAAACGCGGAGTAGATAGGCGTCTAGATAAGGATGATATCTAGGGACGCGATCCAGAGCTGAGTCTTGCAGCGACTCAGAGAGGCGTGTGAGACGAAGCGAGTTCTTACTGCTCTCAGAGGGCTAGACCACGTCTGAGAGAGGAAGCAGGGATGAGATTCAAGACTTTTAGTCGATTGTGAAACTAAGTCAAGCTTAGGGCTTGACTGGCGTAAACTAGAGCCCTTATATAGGCTTCACAGGAGGGGTCACGTGCTACTGCCATCTGAGTCACAATAGCGATGCAGTACAGCCTAAGTGTGACTTAGGGTCACACTTGTGAGTCATGGTAAGAGTCGGCCAATAGCGTAAGTAGAGCGCACAGCAGAAGGCTATGCCGTATCAGTATCAGTCACGGGTAACGCGAGGCAGTATCGTATGAGCACAGCCTGGTTACAGGCTGCGCTGCCAAGCCGGATCACATCAGCGACAGCAGGAGTCATGGTAGGTAAAAATAGATAGTCCGGACCGTAGCAAGCGTACCAGGGATCGTAACACTCTGCTTCTCCATTGATAACATCAGGAGGCGGTTCTTTGAAGTTCCGGCCGTGCTCGGGGGTTTCTATGTACGGGGTCAATAGACTGGCGTGGAAAACGTCATGAACTCTCCGGAGTTTCCACTGCGGGGGTATTGCGACTTGGTATACTACTGGGGATATGACGTTGGTGATGGTGAATGGGCCGTATCATCTGGCTGCGAGCTTGGCGCTTGGCTGCGTGACTTGGATGTTCTTTCCTTCCAGCCAGACCTTCTGTCCTTTTGCGAATGGCTTATACTTGGATCCTCTCCTATTGGCCACTATGGTCTGGGCGTTGGTGATGGCCGTCTGTGCTGCGGTGCGGGCTTCTTTGATGCAATCAAGTCGCTCGTTGATGGACGGTATTTTCTCGGATCTAGGGGGCTGATGAGCGCGCGGAATGTGCCCTAATAAGAGCTCAAATGGGGCTTTCTTGGTCGTGCTGCTGGGCCATGCGTTGTGAGTATATTGAGCAATGGGTAGCAAGGAGGCCCAGTCGTTCTGCTGGTGGTTAACATAGATGCGCAAATACTGCTCGAGCCACTGATTTGTTCTTTCCGATTGGCCATCTGTCTGGGGGTGGTAGGCGGTGCTGACGTTCTGTGAGATGCCAAGGATCTTGCATAGCTCCTTGGGGAAATGCGAGCCAAAGTGCGTTCCTCGGTCACTGATGATCTTTCGGGGAATGCCATGATGCGGGAAGATGTTTTTGGCATGAAGTGCGGCGATCTCCGGTGCGGTGCTGGCCTCGTTGCATGGTATAAAAATAGCTGCCTTTGAGCAGTCGTGATCTGTAACAGTGAGAATGGAGTTGAAGCCTTGTGACTTGGGGAGTTTAACGATGAGATCTAGGGCCACAGTCTCGAATGGTAGGGCTGTGGCGTCCGTGGTAATGGGCACAATGGGCGGTGCCGGCTTGGTTGTGTTGGCCTTCGTGGCTTGGCAGGTGGCGCATCCCTTGACGTAGGCGAGGACTGTCTGTTTCATATTGGGCCACCAATAGTTTTGTGCAATCATTAGGCATGTTTTGAGGATCCCCAGGTGGCCGGCGGTCTGTGAGTCATGATGAAGGGAAATTACTCCCCTCCTAAGGCTGTTGTCTGCCACGACAACCAGGCGACTGCCATGCCACCAGGCTCCGCTGGGCCGGCGTTCTAGCGGGTAAGTCTTTGCCCACATGCTGAGCGTGGTCTCGTGATCATTCTGCTTACTGATGACATCGTCTTCCATGTCCACGGTTTTCGCAGCGTTTGTGAAAAGTTGGTCGGGGAGTGTGATGACCTCTTCGTTGTCAGAGCTAGCGTCGTTGAAGTCGGGCCGGCATGACAGGGCGTCAGCTCGGTTGCTGGCGCCTGGCCGGTGGACAAGGGTGACGTCATAGTCACCGAGGGTTAGTATGTAACGCGCTATGCGCCTATTGATTTTCTGGGGTGAGCGGTAATACTGGAGGTTCTTGTGGTCTGTGACAACCACCACTTGGTGTTGCACGCCCATGAGGAGATGGCGCCAGTGTTCCAGCCCTCGCACAATGGCAAGGAATTCTCGATCCCATATGGGGTAGTTGCGTTCCGCGGCAGTGAAGGTCTTTGAATCATAGCCCACCAGGCGTCGTCTGCCCTGGGTATCACATTGGTACAGAATCGCGCCCATCGCATTCTGGGAGGCATCCACCTCTAGTTCATAGGGGCGCGCGGGACTGGGCTGCCAGAGGACTGGATCACTGGTGACAATATTGATCAGTTTGTCTACCACCTGCGTGCACTCGTCAGTCCAGACGAAGGGTACACCCTTCTTGAGGAGATTGGTGAGAGGCCTGGCGATTTCTGCAAAACCTGGAATGAATGGTCGCTGGTAGCCCAAGACTCCTAGTGTTGATCGTAGTTCCTTGACGCTTTTGAGGATCCTGGGCCATTCTCTTATCCCTGTAAGTTTACTGGACTCGATGCGAAGCGATTCTCCGTCAATGATTAGTCCCAAGTATTCCACGTGCCTTTGCTCGAAAAGGCATTTCTGCGGTTTGAGGAAGAAGGACTCTGTTTTGAAGAGGTTCAGGAGCTCGTGCACGATGCGCCTGTGCAGTTCGAGGTCAAGGGGTGTGGCAATTAGGATATCGTCCATATAGACGAAGACCATTCTTGGGTATTTCAACTTTAGAGGTCGCAGGAGTCGGTCCATGACTCTCTGGAAGGTGCTTGGCGCGTTGCACTGGCCAAACAGCATTACCTTCGGCTCGAAGAGCCCTTGTGGCATTTTGAATGCTGCTTTCCATTGGTCGCCTTCCTTGATGCGGACGTTGTGGTACCCCCATCAAATATCGAACTTGGTGAACAGAGCACAACCTTCGAGGTTTCTGGTGAGCACGGAGATATCTGGGAGCGGGTAGATGTCTCGGATGGTCCAGCTGTTTAGCATGCGGTAGTCTTGCACTGGTCTGAGTGATCCGTCCTTCTTTTTGATGAAGAAGAAGGGCGCTGCGTAAGGTGACTTTGACAGCTGAATGTACCCCTTCTCCAAGTGTTCCTGGATCCATTTGTCCGCCGCAAGCATCTCTTGCGGGTTAAGGGGATAGACTTTACAGTCTAGGGTTGCTGGTGCATCTGGTTTCAGCGTAATGGCATGATCATCTTCTCGCGCTGGCGGGAAGCGTTGGGCCTCTTCCTCAGAGAACACACACCAGTGTTGCTGATACTCTGGGGGTACATCCTGCGTGGTAGGTGTTGTGCACTGTTGGTGGGCTTTAATAGCCCATTCTTGTGCTATGTTGGTGCAGTTGATCTGGAGGACCAGTGTGTCTCCTTCCTCCCATTGCTGCGTTCTCAGCGTGGCCCCAAGTAATTGTGCGTATCTCATTAGGTTCTTTGGGGGGTCTGGGGCCCATCTGCTGGTAATCTTGGCGGTAAAGGGGTCGCTGCCGATCTGTCCCTTGGTCCAGTTAATTTGCGGATTGAAGTGTTGTAACCATGGGAAGCCTAGTATGATGCGGTCCCGTCCTAGGTTGGCAATAAAGAAGCGCTGGACACTTTCGTTTTTGTTTCTTGATACCAGCAGGTCGCAGTAGCTTACTACTCGACCGCTGCGATTCTCGGTACCATCTACATTGTAGAGCAGTCGTGGTGTTTTTAGTTTGCGAGGAATCAGGCGCAATTGTCGCGCCGTTTTCTGGTCTATAAAATTGTCTGTTGCCCTGCTGTCCACGAGGGCTTTTTCCTTGGCCTTCCCATTTGTGCTCGAAAAGAGAATATCAACGTTGACACTATTTCGATGAGACACGTACATGGTACATATGTGCGAAGCTCGGTCCCAGGCCAATAGATCAAGCTTCTTTAAAAATCCAAGTCCTCAGTAAGTATGGTATCATAGATGCCCCTTCGCTCTTCCGTGGTCATGGAGCATATCTG
The DNA here is from genome assembly GCA_003313725.1 of Russula sp. MG48. NCBI lineage: Eukaryota > Fungi > Basidiomycota > Agaricomycetes > Russulales > Russulaceae > Russula > Russula sp. MG48. The sequence goes on along the minus strand of QLOS01001009.1, from coordinate 10,839 downwards.
AGTGACAACATCACTGGTCGCCGTTTGGGAGCTGGTCTGGCTCGCGCTATCGCTAGGCGCGAGTTCCTCTTTTTGTATCTCTGCAACCTGCGACATGCGCGGTGGTCTTGCAGCTAGCTTTTTGCAACATTTGTTCACCATGTGTCCTACCATCTTGCAGTAGAAGCACCTGTTCTCTTTTCAAAGTTGTTGTCATTCTTCATCAGTGAGGGGTCCTCCCATGCAGGGCGGCACGCTTGTCTGCACCGCGTCCACATCCATGGGTGCATAGCCATCGTTCTTTGGCTTCGTGGCCGGCTTGCTCTGCGTTTTAAAGAAGGTAGGGCGCGGAATGAATTGTCCACGCTGTGGGGCTGGTCCTAGGTCAGCGTCGATTTGCGCGCGTCTGAGCACTTCCTTTCTAGCAGCTTCCTGCCAGTCTTCAATCGTCGTTGGGATGTTTTTGCAGTTCATGACGCTGAGGGCAATGCCTCGACAAAGTCCCCTTTTGAACTTTTCTAGGGTCCCCTGGTTGCCCATTGTCCAGTTCGAGGACAGCACGTAGTGGTTGAACGACATGATGTAGCTATCAATGTCATTTCCCTGCATTTGGAGGGCCATGAGCTTGTTGTACGCATTCTGGGCCTTGGCCATGTCCGTGAAGCGGCTTTTGAAGTCTGTTTCGAAGCTGTTCCAGAGGGCTTCATCGTTTTCTGCTATTCTGTTGACCATTTGTGTAGTCTTTTCTATGAGGCTGGCAGACTGCACGTCTCCCCAATCGTTGACGAGAGGTCCCCTGATGAAGGACAGGGCAAGCGCTACCCTGGCATATGGGTTGGTCATATTCTCGTCAGCTCGGTTCAGGATTCTGTAGAGCCTGAATTCCCTAAGGAAGTTCTCGCTCTTGGCGTGGTCGCCTTCAAAGGTCGTGGGCTCCTTTCCTTTGAGCCGTCCATTAATTTGTGCTGCTGCTGCTGCGGCAGGTGCTGGTGCAGCCATTACTGGCGGATTGGGTGGCTGGAGTATCGGCGGTGGTGCCGTTGGCTGTGTTGCTGCATGCGCGATCTGTAGTAAGTGCGGGGTTGCGCCTGTTTCTGGTTGGAGCGGATTGCTCCCTTGTAGTGTTGCTACGTCCTGGAGTCCTGTGCTGAGGAACTCTTCTAGGGGTGTGATGGGCTGTGGAGCTGGCCCTGGTGTGGGCTCTTCCCCCTCATCTGCGCTTTGGAAGGAGGACGTGTTAGCGCTAGGAGGATCTACTTCGATTGCTTCTGGTGACTCTGGCCTAAGAGAGCTGTGGCCTAGTCCTGTTTCATTGACGTTTTCTCGGTCGAGAAGTCCCGCGAGGCTGGTGACGTAGCTTCCTTGGTTGTGGTCGAGGATATACCAGTCGTCGTTGATATACTCAATAGGTCTCTCAACGATTCCTACTGCAGTGAAGAGGCAGATGTGGTAACACCAATGAGTGTTCTGCTGATTGTGTCGCCAATAGGCTTCACCTTTGATGTAGTCTGGGAGGTCGTCCTGAGTTCTAACAGGGACTCTGGTGAGTGCGTCTGCGTGGATATCGGCTCTGATTATCTCCAGGGTTACTTTTCTTCCTTTTTAGAAGGGAAAACCTGCTGCCTTGAAGTAGGCGTTAACAATGTGCTCAAGTTCTAGCGCGAATGCATGGATTTCTAAGAGGATGCAGTCCAGGAGTACGTGGACGTCACTGTACTCTCCTACGCACGTATACTGGCAGACACGTGCGTGGATTTCGACGTCGTTCTGTGCTCGGGCGAGTTGTCTTTCCGTCCAGGCAAGAGCTTCTGCTAGCTGGTCAGGGTCCACTTCTGCTGGTGTGCGATACCTATGGGTCCTGCGCTGTCTCTCCAGAGCGTTGGATGAGGAGTAAGAGGGCGAGTGCTGCTTCAAGGGCTACAAACTCGTCTTGCCACTCTTTGTATACTTGGTCGAAGACAATTACTTCGATTTGGAGAGATCGATGGAGTTCTGTGGGCCTTGTTACACACATAACCGGGCAGATGAGTTCGTGTTGGTCCGCTGCTTGGTCAATCTGTTGACCCCAGCTATCAAGGATGAATTTTCGTTCGTAGAGGTGTCCTAAGCAACGGAGGTATTCGTCGTATGTGTTGACTTCCAGTGTTGCTGCGAAGTGTGCAGGCTTCCTTGCTATACCAGGTATAGTCTTTTACTGTGTGCCATGATATGGGCAGTATTGGCTTCTGCAGAAGTATGCGTGTAAGCCCGCGTGTCTTTCTTGATGAGTTTCGTGTTTTGCTGCTCCTGGGACGAATTCTACAGTGTCGGCAGAGGCTAGTATCCGGAACGTGCAGATCGTGGGTGGTCTAGGATAATCTTCTTTCAAGTGAGTTCTGATGTGGTGGTGCACCATCCACAACGTTGAAGGAAGCTTGACTTATGTTACGGCTCGACGGGCCAGTAGCACGACTTGTGCGATGCGAGGCTGTGTGCAAGACGCGTCACGTGAGTATGATGCGAGAGCACGTGCCTATGCATGAGTGACTGAGTGTGAGTTGCTTGAGCACGAAGGTAACGTGATCCTTCCCACGTGACCGCAGGGATGATGAGTGACTTCAAGTAAACGCGAAGTAGGTAAGCGTCTAGATAAGGATGATATCTAGGGACGCGATCCAGAGCTGAGTCTTACAGCGACTCAGAAAGGCGTGTGAGATGAGGCGAGTTCTTACTGCTCTCAGAGGGCTAGACCATGTCTGAGAGAGGAAGCGGGAGAGGTTCGAGACTAGAATCGATTGTGAAACTAAGTCAAGCTTGGAGCTTGACTGGCGTAAACTAGAGCCCTTATATAGGCTTCTACAGGAGTGGTCACGTGCTACTGCCATCTGAGTCACAACAGCGATGCAGTACAGCTTAGATGTGACATAGGGTCACATCTGTGAGTCATCGTAAGGGTCAGCCAATAGCGTAAGTAGAGCGCACAGCAGAGGGCTGTGCCATATCAGTATCAGTCACGAGTAACGTGAGGCAGTATCGTATGAGCGCAGCCTTGTTACAGGCTGTGCTGCCAAGCCGGATCACATCAGTCATAACAGGAGTCATGGTAGGTAAAAATAGATAGTCCAGACTGTAGCAAGCGTACCAGAGATCGTAACACAACACCACCCCAAGGGTGAAACCAAAGTTTGCTATTCATCTACACCACACTATACTGTACATAATAATGTAGTACCTGTACTGTTCATTTGAGTAGGAATGAAAGAGAAAATTCTGATATTATTATTGCTTCTGTTGCCGCCGCCCCCGCTATTGTGCTACCACTGCCATTGCTGCTCCTGCATCGCCGCCGCCGCTGCTCCCGTTGGTATCGCCACTGGTCCCACCACTGCTGTGCCCGATGGTGCCGCCACTGTTACACCCACTGGTTCTGCCACTGGTCCCACCGCCGTAGTGGTGCTGCCACTGGTGCCGTGTGTGCTGCTGCTGCTGTGCTCCCGCTGGTGCTGCCGGTGTTGCTGCTGCCACTGCCGCATGTTGCTACTGCTCCTGCTGGTGCCACCCGTGCTGGTACTGCCGCTGCTGGTGCCGCCTCCGGTGCTGCTACTACAGCTGTCACTGCTGGTGTTGCCATGTTGGGGTGTGAGCCGCCGCTGCCACCATTGCTGTTGTTGCAGCCGCCGCCGCCGCTGCCATGCTGGTGCTACCGCTGCTGCCCCTGCTGCCCCTGCCGCCGTTGCTGCCCCCGCATTGCCGCCGCCGCCGCCACCGCTCCCACTTGTACCACTGCTGGGGCTGATGGGGCTGATGGCAATCATCACAGGCTGCTTGCCCTTCCCTCCACCCCGTACTGCATGTTATTGATCAAAAGAAGGGCAACCATCCTGGACAGTGTCAACCCAAGGGTTCCAATGGTTATGATGTATGGTATGTACATGTTGATCAGAACAATGCCCAGGGACAAAACATGGGGCTTATGCACTGGAGCCATGGTGTTTCTGCACTGCGATGGAAAAGGTCAAGACAAGGATGGGAAACTGAAAAAAGGGGAGCGCACCAAAACTCGTATACCGGGCGCTCCCACAGTCCATGTCAGATCAGATAGCATCGCGAGTGGACAAGCCAAAGTCAGAAAGCTTGACAACGACTTTGCGCTCATGAATACCATCATGATTGAAGGTGTAACCATCGGTGACAATAAATCCTTTGGCTTGATATCGCAATGAAAGACCGAGGCGTCGTGACAAGTGGCTACAGCCTTGCACATCTGGGCAAACACATAGAGGCGATAAGGCGGAGATGTGTGAGAAAGTAATTGGGACAGGCGAAGAGACGACAGGAGGCCCGGTGTGGGTGGTGTATGGGTCAGCACCGGATTGGCGGCGGGATCGACATCATGATGGCCCCAGGCTTGTAGAAAATCTTGACCAGGAATGAATTTGAGGAGAAGAAAAGCTGATGTTTCCGGTGTGCGATGCAACGTGTCGATGTTGGTATGAATAGGAATGACTGGTGGTGACTGCCAGTGGTGGATGGTCGCCTACGAAGAGAGAAGTCTTTCAAGTCTTTTTTTACTGTAGAAGAAAGCCAAATTAAATGGGAACATGCTTCTGTAAGCTGGGCAAGATTGGCCTTGGAGGGTTTGATGGCGGCCATATTTTGCTGATGGCTGACACTGAGCGAGCGAGTGGAGCCATGTTGAGCCAAGCCGGTCAAAACGCCAGCGTTCTGCCTTTCTGCAGCTAGAGCACGGCCCCAGCTCGAAGCTGGCTCAGTCTGACGCTACAGCAAAATTCATTCGTGGTACACCAAACTACAACAGAACAGATCTGGACTGTGCTACATGAAACCCTGCACTTGACCTACACCCTGAAAGACTCAAGGTATCGCCATGAATCAGGTTGAGCGCTATCCCCTGAGCATTCTTGCGTGAGGGGTGCGGCGAAACGAGTACTGAGACAACTGAGTGATTAGGCAAGTTGAAGAGCCAAGGCTATTCAACCATAGTTAGCACCGATTGTGTATTGTTCATACAGCGTGGGGTCTACTCACACCTGATCACTGAAAACGGGCATACTGTCTAAACTGAGAGGGGAGCGAACAGAAGATATTAGCGCTTTGCCAGACTGGTCAGTCTCAATTTGTGAGCACTGCGAGAGGATGGAATGAAGGTATTGGTAGTCCAGTTTCTCGTCAAAGCTGAGGGAGCGGACATGACTGATGAATTCACAGAAGGGAGTGGGTAAGCCTCTGCACAGCTCTTCTACCATGATCGATAATTTCTTCTGGAGGACTGCCTCCTGGTCACTACGGGCAGAAAGGTTGGTCCACAGTAAGTCGCCGCGTGCTGAATAAATGATGGTATAAGGCAAGTGATTCCAGGTCGTTGCGACGCGATTGGGCATGTCCTTGCTGGCCATTGATGGACCTGAACGGAAGGGTACCAACGATCGAGTGATTCTTGGAGTATGGTATGTGTAAATAAGTTGCGGGATTGCGGAATAGCTGGGCCAAGCCAAAGTCAATGAGGATGACGGTCAGGTTATCAACTCGAATCATGAAGTTTCCTGGCTTGATGTCACGATGTATGTAGTGTCGAGTATGTAGCGACTCGACTGCTGAGAGCTGTGGAAAGAAAGAACTCAGTAAGATCCCTGTATGTAAAAATGAATGCACCATTTGGGAGGCGAAAAAGAATGTCTTCCTGTGGTCGAACTGTTGCGTGCTGATCAAATCACCAAGCGAGGTTCCAAGATTCTCCAGAACGATAACTTCATAGGGGCCTTCTTTGCCATACCAGTGAACTGGAGAGATACCTATGCTGCCAGCAGTTTTCTGATACACGTTGTTACGCTTTTTCACCCTTATCTTGTATATGACCCCTTGACCGTCTCGAACCCGCGACCACAGTACTATACTCAACTCACATGACTCGATAGGAAGCCCGTTCTCGCGACTCCTGACTATATAAGGTAGCCTAGACTGTAGCAGTATCTCTAGGCTTGTTCTCTTGTATCAATACCGAGCTACGCTCTGGCCCCTGGTGGCTATCCGTATTCCCTTCTCATCTTGTGAACCCTCAGATCCTCAGGCCAATTGCCTGACTTTGACTCCCCTGCATTGAACCCTCGCTTCAGGGTTGTGCGCCTAAGGGGACCACCGCTGCCTGCACCCCTGATCTCGAGGGACTAGCAGTGTCTGAGTCAGCCTTGCAGACTCAGCAAATAGACCGACATCGATACGCTCAGAGCTCGAGCGTAACACACGTGGTATTCATGACTGAGCCTTGAAGGTGAGTCATCTGCGCGCCCTATCTTCAGAGCAACTTCAGTTCCCGTCCTGATATCTTTCCCTAGATAGACGCTCCCTAGAGAGCTCAGAAAAATATGTCAAACTTAGGTCAGAGTTGGGCTCACCAGATCCACCAGAACCAAGCAGTTTTCCCACTCTGTACCGGCCACTGACACGTACAAAATCCAGTTGTTGTGAGGGAAGAAATCGTTTCTCAGAGGTTTGTCGTTGATTTCGCATGCCCATTGCTGTAATTGGTATTGGGCGCAACCAGAGCGCGAAGGGGGAAGTACTGTATAATAACTGAAGGCCACATCAACAGTGATCAATGATCAACGGCTTCAGAACTCCGATGTCATATAACTCCGACGGCAATATTGAAATCATTGATATCATCACGACTACAGGAATACATGGTAGAAGGGAATCTGTCCAGGTAATAGTGCATGCTATTCAGAAGGGAGCGTGCATGCCTCTGCCTGTGAGAGGTGCTGCTGATTGTAATCAATAGTGATGGATAGGTTCAGTTCTGAACTTTGGTTTGAACCTGAACCCCTCCAAACTGAACTGCAGGTTCAGTTCTGCATTCAACAGTTTACCTGAACTGAACTCACAGTCTGGTTCACAGTTCTCTGTACAGGGAGGAATTGTGAACGCATATGAACAGGTTCGAACAGGTTCGAACCATCTGCACCTGCACATTCTGGGGAGCGTCACAAGCATGGGACTAGTCCCCCCTTCTTACACAGATATTGTCCACACTCAGTACTCACCATATCCGCGTCCTTACTACCATCTGTCATCATCTTTACTCATTTAATCTACTTGTTCTTTTCTCATAGCATTAGTTTCGATCGACTGTACTCTCACCATTTGGACTTGAAATGAGCTCTCAGACAGCTTTTCACATGTGACACTACCCTAGTATAATGCATACCAGTATATTACCAGTGTGTGAGAACTACTGAGTCGAGTTATATGAGCTACATATCAAGTTGATTCCACGGGCACGCAAAGACTGCGATATACCAGTTGGCTGGGAGGGAGAGATGTTGAGGAGGGCGAACAGCTCAGAACAATGCACCTGGGGGACACAAGCGGGAGGGGGAGATTAAGATGGAGAAGCCAACAGTGGATGCTCACCACGAGAAAATCAAGATCCCTGCTCAGCGTGGCCTGACGTCCATCCTGGAGATCATGTCTGACATCCCGTGGCTGCTACCACAATACCAGGACCAATGCCACTTGGACCACGCGGTGAACGAATGTGAGCTGTTGATGTGGCAATGTAAATATAATATATGTGCAATACAAAACCACTTACATTTGCGCGCAGCGCATTCCACTGACTCACCACCGCTCGCTGCCCGCGCCAGTGCTGCGGCCCCAGCGTGAAAATGGCACATCCACGCCCGCCTCACCATCAATGCTGCGGAAGTCAACCACCCCCACACCGGGAGCCCGAGCTCGCCCATGACCAGAATCCGAGTGTTCATCAAAGTCTCTGGGGGCACCGGCGTGAGCAGCTGCAGCTTGGATCCGTCGCTCAACACGCCCCGCACGAGCACGAGTCCCAGGCAGGTCGAAGATGCAGGGTTGGGAGGCGGGGACCCGGGGGTGTAGAGTTCCTCCTCGTCCCCTTCCAACGGCGACGGGCCGGAGACTAGCACGACGAGCGCACCCACAAGCACGCGCGCCAGCTCGGTGCGGACGACGTCTTCGGAGCCGGTGCCGGTAAGCACGATGCGGTCGAGCGCGAGACGCGACATGAGTTCGCAGGGCGGCTGCGCACAGAGGGGGAGGTCCGTGCTCCAAAGAGACACGGTGTCTGTCAGAGAGGCGCGGAATGCGTGGGGTTGGGGAAGATGGCGTGGAAATACGAAAGTAGAGAATGCGTTCGGTGGTCGGACGGGGTGAATCGCCGCGATGGCACGATAGGCTCTAGGGTGTGGACTCGTGGGCCGCCTGGTTCGGCCTCATTGGGCGGGGAGGTGTCAAATGAAAAGATGTCCATGGGTTGAACCAGCTCCATCCGTCGCGCGAGGTCGGCGCCAAGACCCTTCGTCCAGCCCATGGGATTCACAACTAGCTGGATGACGTCCACGATACGATGTCTGGATGGCGCGCAGGTAGTGTGATGGTGAGGAACGCGGGTTATTTGCACCAACACAGTGCGCTTGGCGCAGAAGGGTGGGGTCGTGAAGGGTGGCCCAAAAATAGGGAGCTTGACGAGACTCAGAGCTACTATTCCTCCAGGTTTGAACTCAGACCGGCCTCGGTCACATTCGAGGAAGGCCACCCAGCAACATCTAGGTGCGGAGTGGGTTAGTGTGTGGTCCACACTGATTGCCAGGTACGTACCAGGGGCATAGCCTGTTGGTTGAGGGTGCACGCGAATGTACTCCTCCCGAATTTCTCTGCCCCCTTATTGAAAGGACATGAGGTCTCGCTCAGTGTGGACTACGTCTTCAACGCCGGTAAGCACGATGCGGTCGAGCGCAAGACGTAATGTGAGTTCGTAGGGCGGCTGCGCACAGAGGAGGTCTGAGTCTGTGCTCCAAAGAGACGTAGAGAAAGCGTTCGCATGGTTGAAACCTCTGCTTGCTAAGCGATGACTCGTGCACCTCAACCCAAACTCTCCTTGCGCATGGCCAATTCCTCTGATCCTGGCTGCGCTGTTCGCCCAGATGGCACTCTGAAAGATGCCTCTGAGATTGAATGGCATTATGATGAGGACGATGAGTTGCCGATTGCTCCTACTGGTTCCATATCCTCTGCCTCATGTATTCCTGTGGATAACCCGAAGGTCCATCCGTTTTTCACTGGCCAACCTCTCCAAGGTGTCATGGTTGCAGGTTCTCGTTGCTCCCGCCGCACCCTACAACCTTCTGCTCGCATTCTTGACCCAGATAATGTTATGAATCAGCTTTCAACTTCAACCTCGGCAGCTACGGCGTCCAAATGGAAGGCTCCTCCCTCTATGCCACTGCGTCGTGTCATTCCAAGGGTCGATACTGATTCTTGTGGTGAAGATGAGGGTGATACTGATGCAACAAGTCTCTCTGCTCGCCCTCCCTGTGAGGTTTCCAAAGCTGAAGAAACCAATGAATTGATGGATGAATATGAGGCGCTGCAAACCATGGCAGACGCAGATCATGAGGTATGTCATATGGTTTCATCCAATAGGTTCTCACAACAACATCTACCACCAAGGCTATTCATGCGAAGGCTCTGAATGATTCTACGGCAGATATTCGAACCATCTTCAAGCGTGACAAAGAATACAAAAACCCTGACACCGGAAAGACCCAGAATGGCCATTGGTGCAAGATTTGCCTGTAAGTTGTTATTTCTTCAGATGTATTTTGTTCTGACATATTATATCATCTGGTAGGGAAGATCCTAATATTGAGAAGAGGGCCTGTTTCTTGACAGGGAGCACAATGACACTGCGTATGCATATTGCACGGTAAGTTAAACTCATACCGTCGGACTATATTGTTACACTAACCCTTGGTTTATTTGTAGGCAAGTAAGCCATGTGAAAGTCTACACGGAGCGCTGCAAGTCTTTAGGGATTCCAACACACCAGCGGGCGTTGTCTCGGGTCCCAGGTGATTCGAGTAATGACAGGTGGGATTCCTTATCTCTCGAGATGATGTTTGATGTTCAATATATTTTTATCACGTAGACTGCAACAAATGAGCTTGGATTCAATTGTTTCACGGGAGCCCAAACAACCGCCCTTCAGCATTTTGGGCCTCCTTGATTATGTCATCGAATTGGTTGTCTGCGAAGATGAAGTAAGGACTGTCTGTTCCCTTAATCCTGCATGCTCATCCTCATTGTTAGGCCTTCCAACTGGTTGAGTGTGGTAGTTTTAGGCGCCTCTTGCGTTACTCCCAACCAAGTTTATCTGAGAAAGATATTCCAAATCGCAAAAAGCTTCGGGCAGAGATTGTCCGGCGTGCACACCAAGCACAAGCTACAATCCAGGCAAAGTTAAATGTGTGTAGCTAGTGCACCAGGATTTCATTTTGCCTAATGATTCAACATGTTACAGGCTCTTCCGAGTAAGGTATCCTTCACCTTTGACATGTGGACGTCAGAACCCAGAGATCCTTATATCTCGATCACTGGTCATTACATCGATGCTCCTGCTGATAAGCCACAAGCTTGGGAGCTCAAGACTGAGCAACTCGCATTTAAACATGTCGAAGGAAGGCATAACGGCAAGAACATGGCCAATATCTTGATTGATATAATCGATGGTTATAAATTGCGTGGCAAGGTAAGTAATTTGGCGATGCTGGGAACATTATTAATTGTGATATCATAGGTTGGCTGGCTTACGTCTGATGGCGCTGCTGTGAATAGGAAGACTATACGTGAGTTGGAGCAGGAGCTCAGTGCCTCTGAAGATGAATGGACTGCGAAGGAGCATGACATTCTGTACATCTATACCTTACTTCGCTAGGCTGTAATCTAACATTCCAACTTGAAGGTGTATGGAACACTCGCTTCATATCGCGTGCAAGCACTTTGTTGAGGCTGTTGCGCCCGCTTCTCCAACCACTATCCGCAAGAAGGTCA